>ML254060.1:1689-35024 GCA_005239495.1 Nicotiana undulata
TGAAAGTGAATAATTATGTGAAAACCGTGTTACCGGGCCCGTACTATGGTTCCGGAGCCCGGAATAGGTTTAGTATATATTATTTGTCTTATCTATAAAATTTGGTGTAAAACGGGCGTGATTTGAGTGGTTTCGGATAAAAAATGAGGTTTCGAGGTTTTAAAGAATTTGAAATGCGACTTGGAAAGTGATGTTATGTTCCCGAGGTCCGAATGAGATTCCGAGATCGGGAATAGTTCCTTGGTGTCATTTATAACTTATTTGCAAAGTTTGAAGTCATTCCGAGCAGTTTAGGCCGGTTCGACGTATTGAAATGAATTCTAGAATTTTAAGTTCTTAAGATTTGATTAAATAAGTTTTGGGGTTTGATTTCGAGTTCCGCTGTTATTTTTCGTGTTCCGAAAGTTCGAGCGAGTCCGCTAAGTGATTTAGGACTTGTTGGTATATTTAGACGGGGGTTCGGGTGGGCCCAGGTGCCTCCTGGACCCCGCGCGAGGCCAAAAACCACTGCTGGTGCACAACAATTGGTGTGACCGCAGGTGCGGTTGCCCAGCTGCAGGTGCGGGACCGACCCTGCGGTCCCAGCCTCGCAGGTGCGATCCCCATACCTTTGCCCAGAGTCCGCAGGCGCGAGACCGCAGGCGCGGTCCAGGCCATCGCAGGCGCGTGTTTTTCCGCAGGGGCGACCAAATCCCGCAGGAGCGGCCTCCGCAAGAGCGGATTCTTTTCCGCAGGAGCGGTCCCTTCTGGGCTGGCCCAAGACCGCTGGTGTGAGCATTTTTCCGCACCTGCGATACCGCAGGTGCGAGCATTTTTCCGCATGTGCGAAAATCGCCCAGTTAATTTTTAATTCTTAAGTCCAAAAACAGAACACTTGCACGGGAATTCTTCAAAGTTCAGCCCTCTCCTCCATCCCCAACCTCCATTAGCGAGCCTTGAGTCCATTTTTCCTCCCTTGCTACTCGGGTAAGCTTCGTAACCTCGTTTTCTTCCATTATCCATCACTAATCACTAGAAACCTAGGCCTAAACTCATGAAATCAATTAGGAAAGTGGGGTTTTTGGGTAGTATTAGGTTTTTGGGATTTTTGGGTGATTCAACCCCAATTTGGGGTCGAATCTTAAAACAAATTGTATATTCTTAATCGTGGGGGCGTGGGGATCGGGTTTTGGTACCGAACCTCGAGTTTCGACCACGTGGGCCCGGGGTCAAAAATTGGAATTTTAGGAAGAATGATTAGAAATGGGTAATTAGGCTATGGGTTTGAGTTATTGAGTCATTATTGATATACTTGAGTTGAATATGTCTAGATAATATCGTTTCGGAGCCGGATTATAAAGGAAAGGCGGTGTTAGAGGGTTGATCGCTCTATTTTGGACCCGAGGTAAGTGACTTGCCTAACTTCGGTGAGGGAATAGGTATTGTTTGCTACGTGTTTACTTGTTAATCATGTTCGTTGCATAGGTAGAGTGACGAGTACCTATGTGATGAGAGTCTAGCATGACCGTGAGTCTAACATGATAGTAATCGTAGCTTTTCTTCCATGTCTTTTATATTATGAAATTGCCATTATTTGTAATAGTATGTTGTTGGTTGTGGTGAAAGAATGAGACGTAAATTGTTGTTGAGGATGAATATTTGTTGTCAAAGATACTCTGTTGAGATTAGTATAGCTGAGACCCTTGCCGGGAAATTGTGTGTTTGATATTGATTGTACCCCTTCGTTGAGCATTATTGTCTTGCATTTCTATTATATTGAAATTTCCTTGCCATTGATATTTATACTGTTCTGGTAAAGAAGAGGGGTGATGTTATTGATATGCACGAGGGGACATGCCGTGACGAGTGTTGATATTGTTATATATGCACGAGGGAACATGCCGTGCCGATTGATATTTATACACACGAGGGGACATGCCGTGTTGTGATGTTGCGATATTGTGATATATGCTCGAGGGGACATGCCGTGCCGATTTGATATTTGAGATTACGCACGAGGGGACATGCCGTGATCTGTTATTTGATTGATTTCCTCATACTGATAGTTGTCCTCTGGTTTCCATTTTTACTTTCCAGTCGTATTCTCATTGTACCATTGTGAATTAGATGATGTTTTCTTGCATTCCCAGGATGTACATTCCATAACTTATTTTATCGTTTAAGTTCCGATATTATTGCTGCCCCGTTAATATGTTTCCCTATTTGTTCCCATATCTCTTCTATTTGATCATGCTTGTCTTCATTATCGGTTAATTCTTGTACATATATCTGCTTAGATTAGGACAGGTGATCGTATTATGCTAAGTCTAGCCTCGTCACTACTTCGGCCGGGGTTAGGCTTGGCACTTACTCAGTACATGGGGTCGGTTGTACTGATACTACACTGCACTTCCTTGTGTTGTGCAGACCCTGCTACCGGACCCCGTGGAGCGTTCTGAGGGAGATACCTTCAGTCCACGTCAGAGCTTCGAGGTATACACTGGCGTTCGTGGATCCCGAGGCTTCTTTCCTTTACCGCTTCATTGTCTTTCTCCTTATTTTCAAGACAGTGTTGTATTTTCATTCCAGACTTGTATTTAGTATTCTAGTAGCTAGTCCGTGAGATTGTGACACCCCGGTTTTGGGAGTTTACGTTATTTTATGATTGATATGTTCTTCCTTTCCGCATTCAAGTTTTGTTATTTTTATTATCGATGTTGGAAAGATTATTGTTGGGAAAGGTATGTTATTGATGTACGGTTAAACGGTTTCCACTATTATCCCAGTATATGATTGAATTGGTTAAAGTTGAAAGGTTAGCGTTTTGTTTCTTATTCAATGGTTTTAAATTACTATTGCAAGTTATACGTTGGCTGGCCTAGCGGTTTCAACGTTAGGCGCAGTCACGGCCTAAAGGGTGGGAATTTGGATCGTGACAAGTTGTGGAAAATTGTCAAATAAAGAAATATCACTTAAGTACTGTATATGGAATTTCATTTATTGAAATTAAATTTAAATAAGAATTCTTTTTCTAAAAATAAAGTTCAATCACTGTACTAATATTTTCTAACTGAATCTTTTTTTGAAAAGTAAAGGATTTTGATATCAATAGTATTTGGATTCCTTTTCTAATATCGAGTGAGAAGAATATATTCTACCGTAATCTAATATGCACTTTTAATTTATTTTAAAAATTCATATTTTTAATGAGTTGAAGATAAATTAAATATATTTTAAGGTTTTAACCTAAAGTTCAGAATGTAGATATATTGAACAATATAATTTATTTAATAATATATAATCCAAAGTATTTGTTTTAGACTACGTTTTCGGAATTTTAGACAAGTATACAATAAAAATATTTTTTTAAAGGCTAAAAGCTTCAATAAAAATAATAATTATTAGAAGTTTAATAATAAAAATACTGCAATATTTTGGTGAAGTACCATATAGTTTGATCATATGCACTTTTATTTTTGTTTATTATTGAATAAAACACTAAATGAAAAAATTAAATAAAATAGCGTACTTACAAGGGAAAATAATTTAGAAAGAGGGGGATAAAGATAGAGTGAGAGAATTTACACTTTGAATTAATTTAAATGATAAATAAGCAAATAAATAATCAATACTCATAAATATTATTGATAAATTCAAACATTATATAGCGAAAGATTAAAAATAAATAAAAAGATTATTATAAGAGAAAGAAAAACCATATTCATTATAGTATATTATAATTGGAGTATAAGATAGGTATATAAAGTAGACGACAAGCTAATAAAAAGTTAGGTAATAATGTATCAATATTAAGTAACAGGTAACACAGTAACAATAGACAAAGAACAAAAGATAGAGATTTTTTTTGTTGTAAACAAATAGTATAATTGTAGATCTATAGAAGACTTTTTGAATTATTACGAGAAAAAAAACATATTATATGGTAATATCACACAATTTAAAACATAATTAATAAACCTAAAATTTAAAATATTTACAATGAAATAACGCCAAGCAACAAATTAACAATATAAAGATGTAATTAAAATTATCATGTAGTTAAGTTATAAAAAATTTAAAGTCAAAACTCTATACGAAAACAAAAGGAAAATAATTAATTGCTTATTGCACATAATACTTAACAATAATTACTAAAAGTGTATATTTATAGAAAATAATAAAAGAAATTATTCATTGAAACTTTGGCATATTTTTAAAAGAATTAGAAAAATAATACGATAATGTTTATATTATAGATACAACACAAAATGTGAAAAATAATTAAAATATTATATGATAGAAAATAATGTATATAGAGGAGAATAGAAGTAATGTGAAGAGGTCTACACTTTAAATTTGTTTAATAAAATAATTAAATAGGAAAAATAATATTATTGATAAATTTAAACAAAACAATTGAAGCTACGGAATAAAAGAACAATATTAAATTAAATTTTAGCGGTAACACAAAACTATATTCAAAGTATTATACTAAAAGCAGAGCAATGAGTAAGGACATTAAGTAACGCGATAAGCTAATAAAAAGTCACATGACAATATAGTTGGTAACTCCCAAAAGTTAGAATATATTGAGTGTTAATAGATTATCATGTAATATATTAATTTGTCACGATGTAATTTTAAGTTGGTAGAAGTTGATGTTGATGTGAGAATTTATTATGTTGAAATAATAATATAATATATTTTTATAATTTAAATTAAGATATTACTAAATATATTTTTATTTGTTATTACTCTATATAGTATGAGTTCATTCAGTTTTAATATAGATGAGATAATTTGACTTGACACGAAAATTAAGAAAGAAAAAGAATTTTTTTGAAACTTATGATCCTAATAGTTTTGTGGGGCCATGATATTTGCATGGATGTAAGAACTTCTCATTATATGTAAAATGGATAAAATAAAAAATTTAAAGTTAAATTATTTCCAAATACAAAAATGTGTCATTCTTTTGGAACAAACTAATAAGAAAAATATTTTATATAAATTGAAAGGGAAGGAGTATTTATTTTCGAATCATATTATATTTTATTTGTTTGTATCACCGACTATATATGAGGTTATAATATTTAAGTTTATGTCAATAGTTATTCATATAATTTATTCTTTTTAATTTATAGAATTTAGCAGGATTATAATATTATCTGCACATCGTGCGAGTACTAATACTAATAACTTAGAAACGTGGAAAAGTCAGATTTAAGGAAAATAATAACACAATTTAAATAAGAAAATTTTTAAGAAAAATCCTGTTCAAATTTAGATTCCTAAACATTATGAGTTTTTACATAGTTCAAATAAGGAGGTATTTAATAAGTAAATTTTAGTTAATTTTAAAGTTATAGATATTAGGAAAATTACATAACAACTATAATTTTATCCAATATAAATTCTATTTTTAAAGGATAAAAAAGACGAACAATAATTCAGTAATGCTTTGTGCTTTTTAATATAGTATATAGATAGATAGATAATCAGTAGTTTAAGTCCAAAATTTATTTATCTTGAGAAAAGCCTAAAAATGCCATCCAACTTTCAGAAATGGTCTGTCTATGCCATCCGTTAAAAAATGCTCATTTTATGCCACTGCCGTTACACATTTGGCTCATTCATGCCATTATTGATTAACGGCTCAATTTTAATTTTAATTTTAATTTTTTTAAACTCCAACATTTCCACGTGTAATGTCCCCATTCGTCCAAATTAACCCATGCCCCACATTATAAATATTAAAAAAAGTAAAATTGAGCCGTTAGTCAATAATGACATGGATGGGCCAAATGTGTATCGGCAATGGAATGAAATGAGTATTTTTTTTAATGGATAGCATGAATAAACCATTTCTGAAAATTGAGTGGCATTTTTAAGCCCTTTCCGTTAAATATATATAAGTTTTTAATTCAGTAAATTAAAAGTGCTAGATTTCTGAATACATAAACGGTCAAATTCTGGATGTGTTGTATATTATTAATGAAATAATTTTTTTTTATAATAAAGACATTGTAATAGTCAATCTATTAAATACCTTTGCCATTGACTTTATTGTAAGATTATTTTGTCTACTTGGTTATAGTTTAGTCAACATTAATTTAACGACTTTGCGAGGACTTTCCTTTTTCTCTGTTCTGTTATAATTTCTTGACGATGAAGATCAACTCAATTTATCTAAGTACAGTTTCTTTATCTATTTCTGTTGATAATTGGAGAGGAAAAAGAAAAAATCAAAAGAAATGGCTCATCATTTTGATTCTTCTTCTTCTTTAGTACCTCCTCTGACCTACAAACCCAGCAAAGTTGACCTTGAAGCTGGTAATGTTGACCAAATTCAGTGCCGTATTTGCTTTGAAAGTGATGGTGAGTTTTTTTTTAATTACCCCTTCATTGTTCACTTCATGGGTTTGTGAAAATATTTAATTCTTGCTTGAAATATTTGTTTGTTTGTGTGTATTATTAGGATTCTTGATTGATTTTTAATGTGTAAAGGTAGTTTAATTATGGTTTAATTGAGTGGATTCTGCATGTCTGGGCCAGCTTGTACTCAGCTGCTCGGTAAACTGTCGAGTACCTGCTATTTTCCACCAGCAGAGGGACTGAGTAACCGGGTTGGCCCCTGCAAGCTGTAAGCCAATTTGTTTTAGCCCAAGTGCAGTTACTGTATTACTAAGAGGCTGAACTGAACGAAAATTTACACCTTTGAAGATGTGGTGTTTGTTTAACCAAAAAATAAATTTTTTAGTCCAAGTCTATTTTTAGAAGAACACGAGTTACTGATAATCAAGAAATTACTTACTTCCTCAATAAATCACTTGAAAGGAAATAAAATTGACAAAGAGATATAAAATAATAATAATTGATAGTAGTAATGAATAACCAAGAGAAAGTAATTATATTCCGATAATACTCAGAACAATGTCTTTACAAGTGAAACTATCTCCCTTTATATAGGAGTTTACAAATATAACTTTTTCTTCCATTTATAGTGAAATCATTATGAGCTTTAATGGCATTAATTGTCCGTTATGATGGGTAATCGTAATTGTCTATGGAGATTTTGTAACAATTCTGATTCCCCTTCCTCATTAATTGGAGGTTCATGAATCTTCCCTCTTTACTGTCTTGATTCCCCGTGCCTCTTCAGCGACTATTTTAGGTTCGAATATTGATTCCCTTTTATGTCGTGGGTGTTTACCCCGTACCTCTTGTGCTTCATACATCTTTTAAATAAAACATTCCAGTTGTCATTTCCTCATTGTTACACGCATCATGCTTTGTCAACTAAATATAATTCCACGTGTACCATTTACATGTGGGGGTGGAGGCTGGGGGGTTTGAAGATGTGGTGTTTGTTTTGTTGTGGTACTCTGAGTTTGGTTTGAAGATGGTTAGTTGCATTGTGTAATATATCACACATCTTTTTTTCTATTCGAAATAGTCAGACTGAACTCAACATATATTCACAGACCATAGCTTATTCCAAGTCTGGTTAAAGGAGGAGGATTACAGTAGGTTAAAATTCATAAAGAATTAGTCGAACTATGATAAAAGTCAAGCCAAAGTAATTTGGGTTATTTATGGGAAAAAACAAAAATACTTGATTTGCACTTGAGGTAAAAAAGTTGATTGATTGATTGAAATTGTTCAGATCAAATGAATGAAGGGAAAAACATCTTAACAAAAAGGAGTTATTAGCATATTATCATTTGGTCAATGCTTCATGTTAAATTCTTCTTTGGTTATTGTATGCTGATAATGTCTTTTACTGAATGGTTCTGGTTGAGTTTTTCCCTTGTTTATTATGTTCAAAGCATATTAGTGTTTTTTTTGGATAATGAATTTATCGATGCATGAGAATCAAGTTATGATTGTTTTAACTTTTTCCGTTTTAGGTATGGATTTTATTGCACCGTGTAAGTGCAAGGGTACATCAAAGTATGTTCACCGAGAATGCCTTGATCAATGGCGTGCTGTGAAGGTATATTTTCAGATCGTTTGTTCGTCAGATGTTTTAGCCGAAGCTTTGCCTTAACTTCAAACTTGTTAGACATGTATTGATTCATTTGTTATAACTGATAGCTGTGTCCTGAACTAGACCAAGTATTCCATTAGTTATTGGCCTTTGCATCATTATAGGCAAAGGCAGCAACTGCCGGCGGATCCCCTAAAGCTTGTCTTTTTACAGGAAGGATTTGCATTTGCCCATTGTACGACTTGCGAGGCTCCCTTTTACTTGAGAGTTAACGATCTTCATAGAAAATGGCGAACCTTAAAATTCCGTTTTTTTGTGACCACAGACATTTTGGTCATCTTTCTCGCTCTTCAGCTTGTACGTCAGTTGCCCTCTTTACAGTTTTTTTCTTCATATTTACTTAAATAGTACTTGGGAACAATATCGTCAATCGATCACTAACCTTCTGTGTTGCAGGTTATAGCTTCACTGGGATATTTAGTATATGTGATTGATACAAACCACAAGTCTTGGCTTCGTTTGCATTATGGGTTTGGTAGCGAACTAAGCTTCTACTACATATGCGGTAAAACATATTCATTTGCACTAGTTATCAGCATTTTTGTTTATGTATGTATGTTGAAGGGTTATTTTGTCTGCTTAATATTCTTTTTTTTCCAACTGGATGACCAATCCAGATAACCAGATTGATGTACAAAACGGCCACATGTTAGATACAGTTGTTACCTATCCATGTTAACATGTTACTTCGGTACCATTAGGCGCCAAAGACCTGATTTTCCCTGCTGGTTTTAGGATTCTATGTCTTATTTAGTCGCCTTGGTAAATAAGATTTGGTTAGGGAGTGATGGAAGAATATGAGATAAACAATATTTACTTTGTTATTCCAAAGTTTTAAACCCCAGGGCTTTGGTTCAGTGGTAAGGACGTAATACATAAAGTGTGGGTTAGGCACACACCACGAGTTCAAACTTTGTCACTGACTAAAGCTTAGCATTTAACTGGGAGAATGGTTGAGGGGCGGGCTCACACTTCCCCCGAGTTTTGAACTTGTGAGTACAGTTGGGATTGGAGGAGCTAACTCAGGAACTTCTCGGAAACCAACTGAAACAAACAGAAATGAAATAGAAAACAGTAGGAACAATCGTGATGAAAGAGGCGTGAGTACTTGATGCATATATTTCTTAAGGGCAGCCCAGTGCAATAAGCTCCCTCTATGCGCGGGGTCCGGGGAAGGGTTGGACCACAAGGGTCTATTCTACATAGCCTTATCTTGTATTTCTGCAGGAGGCTATTTCCACGGCTCGAACCAGTGACCAGGCAAGGCTCCCCTTCAAATTATCCGAAATTACAACTCTACTATTTCCAGTATATAGCGATTCTTAAATGATATAAGAGTTAATTTTATTGCTATTGGTTGGATTTTGTGCAGGAGCACTGTTGTTTTTCGTATTGATGGGCATATCTGGTTGTTTCTTAACTTGCTTTGATGAAAGTGTGCGCGATGATTTGGGTCAGCCCTGCCAGAATGCATTGTCTTGTTGCTCTTGCGATCGGTACAAATAATGTGTTTTATGTTCTTTTAACTTCCATTATTTTCTTCCATATCAACAACAACAACAACAACTCAGTAAAATCCCACAAGTGGGGTCTTGGAAGGGTAGTGTGTATGCAGACCTTACCCCTACCCGGGGGTAGAAAGGCTGTTTCCGATAGACTATTTTCTTCCGGATCATAGTAACCTTAATTCTGCACTGGATACAAGTTGGTAACCAATTGTTGACATCACAACAAAATAAAACACTAAAGAATCTTTTGATTGATTGTCTTTGCATCTTTAGTATTTTAGTTTCTTTTCGATCTTTTGCATTAACATCTCGTACTATACTTGCTGGACGTTTTTTTCTTTCTGATCCTTTTCTTTTTTTGGCATGCTACATTTGAGGAAATGGAGTTCTGTTAATACTGTTTCCTTTTTCCTATCATTGCAGAATGTGTGCAGATTGTCATACGCGTCGTACAGGTACAACTTATATCTGCGTCGATTCTAACATATGCTCACAGAATTGTTCGGACGCAACATGTGAATGTTGCCCCGGGAATCATTCTTGCACTGGATGTGAATGTGGGAATTGCTTTGGAGGTGAAGGTGAATCTGGGATACCGGTATTATTAATCGTAGCTGTAATTGTGCTAGCAGTGTTTGCCATCTTTGGCATGTTTTACAGTGTTTTGGTTGCTACAATGGTTGGACAGAGAATTTGGCAGCGACGCTACCACATACTTGAGAAAAGAATACTGACAAAGGTAAGCTACGCCCTCGCTCGTTTCTGTTTCTCTTTCAAAATATTTGCCATTGTCTATATGACCGTCCGTATAGACAAGATGGGTTGATCAGATGGTAAGCACCCTCCACTTCCAACCAAGAGGTTGTGAGTTCGAGAGCAAGGTGGGGAGTTCTTGGAGGGAACGATACCGAGAGTCTATTGGAAACAGCTTCTCTACCCTAGGGTAGGGGTAAGGTCTGCGTACACACTACCCTCCCCAGACCCCACTTGTGGGATTATACTGGATTGTTGTTGTTGTTGTTATGTATGACCGTCCGTGCACAAAGGTGGCAGTTGATGTACTCTAAAAAGTTGTCGCATCAGGACGTGAATGCTCTGTTAGTATTGGGTAGAAAATGTACAGATTATGCTTACAGATATTAGCATATCAGGAACTATTACACTCTGATTGATGTTTAGCGCTGCAAGATATAAATTGAAGGGGAGCCTTAGCGTAACTGGTAAAGTTGCTTCCATGTGACATGAGGTCACGAATTCGAGCCGTAGAACCAGACTCTTGCAGAAATGCAGGGTAAGACTGACTCTATACAATAGACCCTTGTGGTCTGGCCTTTCCCCAGACCCTACTTATAGTGCTCCGGGCTGCTCTTACTGCAAGATATAACTGGTTGCATGTTTTACTTTTTGATACTTGAAGTTTCAGTTTCTTTTTCTGTACTCATTCATGGTATGCAACACTTTTGGCTATGAAGATTTCATGATATGCTAATTCTTGTGTAGGAATATGTTGTGGAGGACGTAGGCGAGGTGGCGCGTAATGATTGGTCACCACCACCATTGTCACAAGAGCTTGTTCAGCAGCTGGAATCACTTGGACTTCTATAAACTTGAAGGAGTTGACAATGGAAAACAACAGAGGGATTAAACTACATATTGGCTCAAGCTTATGGATCTCCAAGGGACAATTACTTTGAACTCAATATTTTTCACTTATGTGCATATTTATAAATTATCACATGTAATTGTTGAAGAAATTGATCATTAATAAGTTAATGAAGCAACATGATGCATCTCAAGTCTCAACTATAGGTTGCTTCAAGAAAGTAAGAAACTTCTTCTCATAATTCCTTTTGACTTAGAATTTTTGAGGTGCCTTTCCTAATAATGTTAACCTAATGGTTGCAAATGGGATGGTTGGGCCGGATTTGAGCGAGAAGAAAATGGATTGAGCAAAAACGGGTAATGACAAGTCCTATTATATTAGTGTAATAATTTAACAAGTCCTATTTTTAATTTTTCTTTTGCTCAAACTATTTAATGACATAAGCTTAATCGGAATAATATATATCTTCATTATTAAATTTATTCAAATTTGCCTATCGTATTATAAATTTAAGTTACTCTTCCCATCAGTTTTTATTTTAGGAAGAAAATGTGCTTAATGCACTTCAAGCAATATCACTAACAATATATGACTATGCATTCTCCGCTTTGTTCATATATTGTCCCCAATTCAATATAAAATTGAACAAATTCAATATATAATAATAATAATAATGGGAAAAAAATAAAAAATAAAAAATTTAATGTACTCTTGAGTACCTTTTATCGAAAGTGATGTAGTAGAAGTGAGAGAAAAAAGCCATTCTATTTCTTAACATGTACGCTTCAAGAACAAATGAAAAACTATACAAATCTGCTTCTATTTCTTAAACTATTTTTGGTATTTAAATGCACCTAGAAAGAACAAGATATTTTCTGCAAATACACTAAACAATACTTACAATACTCACATAGTCAACTACATTAAGAAGAAACATACTAAGGGAGAAGAGTTGGATTACCTTTGTAGCATTTTCGGTTTCAAAAATGACATCAGGTATTTGAGTGAGCAAAAGTTAGAAGATGACTCATTAGGCTAACTCATATTTTATCCACATAGGTTGAAGCTCGTGTTATTGCTTTTCTATTTATTTGTTATCTTTTACGTTACTGATATTATTTTTCGGGTTTTGTTGTCATATAGCTATTGTCTCTGAGCCGAGGGTCTCCCGGAAACAGCCTCTCTACCCCCTCTAGAGTAAGGGTAAGGTCTGCGTACACTCTATTCTCCTCAGACCCCATTGATGAAATTTTAGGGGATTGTTATTGTTTAAATATAGGTTGAAGCTCAAATTTTACCCAACTCAAATATCACTTATCCAACCCACCAAAATATGGACGGATTAGGCGGGTTGACAAGTATGAGCTCATTTGGCCAACACTGTTATAGTCCTAAAAACAAGTATAATATTTCGTATAGAGAGTCCGCCCAAGGACAATTAGAGGGCTGCTTAAGTAGTAGGGAGAAATTAAAAAAATAGTCAGATTTATAAGTGGTCATTCAAAAATAGCCACACTTTCAAAAGTAATCGAAATTTAACCATTTTTTATGTAAAGATAAATCTGAACAAAAACACTGTTCAAAATCCGGAAAATACTCCAGTATATTATACTGGAGTTCCAGCAAAGTATACCGGTCCAATATAATATGCTGGAAGTTCATACACATGTGCACCAAACCCAGTATATTATGCTGGACCGGTCTTTATTGCAGTAAAATAGTGACTATTTTTTAATGACTTGACAAACATTGACTATTTTTGAATTACCAATCTGAAAACTGACTAACCCGTACTATTTTTACTAATAAGCACCCTCTAGCTCCAGGGTTCGAGTCACCAATAGAGCAAAGCGGGAGCTCTCAGGAAGGGGTAAAAAAGCAAAAGCAAGAGATTTTTACATGGTAGGACTCTTATTAAAAAATATTTATACAAGTAATAGTATTTTTGCTTTATTCCAAAAACAGCATATTCATTTACAATTATAGCATTTTTAATGATTCTTTACCTTATTTAATGGCCTTCAATTTTCGTAAACATAAACGGTTAACACTAACCCACAATTTAAGGAATTGGTTTTGATTCATATTAATCTATCCGCAATTTTCTCTCATCATTAATCTAAACTTTTATTTCGGTCCAAAATAATTAATTTTTTTGGATGTTTTTACACATATTAAGAAATTCACATTTTGACATTAATTAGCAATGAAATTTACTATATCACATAAACACTCCTAACACTACTCTAACACTATTTACTCTAAGGGCAATGTAGGAAAAAAATAATTAATTCATTCTTAAAATCTGGAAAAATCACTTAATTTGGGCCATAAAAAATACCAAAAAATCACTTATTTTGGATCGGAAGGAGTATAAACTTACGTTTTTATGAATTTTTCCTTTTGAATTGATACATAGTTGGCTCTTAAAATCACATTTTCCATTCTTTTCTCAAAGACAAATGCATAATACATGAATATCTTTTTATGTATATAGCATATATTTGACATATAATTATTTTAAAAATATACAATTCTCTGCATATTCTGTGTGTATTATGTATTTGATGCATTTATGTATATTTAATAAAATCTGAATGTATTTTATATATGTGAGGAATATATTATTTATTACTCAATATACATTATAAGTACAAACAGTAATAAAATTTAATATTTATGTGCTTATATATAGCATCTTTACTCCTTATGTATAAATATACGATAGGCTTCAACTACCGAGTGGGCCCAAAAAATGCAAAATAATTATAGGTGTAATAATTAATGGTTTATATGTCACGGCCTGAAATCTTACCTTCAGACTGTGATGGCGTTTAACGTTGAACTCGCTAGACAAGCCAACGTTTGAATTAAATTGACTTGTTAGCAATTAAATAACCAAAAATAACTAGAACAATTATAATAAAAATGCGGAAGTAATACAAAATCCAAGAATTCAATAGAAGTCCCGTAATAATTTTACTTAAGTACAACCCCAGAAACCGGTGCCACAATCTCACGAACAGTCTAAGAGTTTACTAAATACAATGGTCTGAAATAAGTAGATACAACTGTCTTGGAACTACTGAAATAAGACAGAAAATGAGAGAAAAGGGTAAGAGGTGACGCCAAGGCCTGCGGACGTCTGCAGGACTACCTCGGTGTCGCTGTGGACTGAAGGATACTCCCTCGCTCAGTGTCCATTGGGTCCGGCGCTGTAATCTACATATCATAGAGAAGTGCAGGTGTAGCATCAGTACAACCGACCCCATGTACTGAGTAAGTGCCGAGCCTAACCTCGACGAAGTATTGACGAGGCTAGGACACGACAACAAATAAGACCTGTGCAGTTCAATAATATAACAGGAAGTAATGACAGGAAATAAACAAGTAATACAAGTACGGGGGAGAACATGCTGGGGATAAAGGGGCCATAACTGCTAAAACAACAGAACGAGATAATAATTGAAATGTAGAAATAACAACATGAATTTAACAGCTCAGAACAAGTAAATAAACAGAAAAAGGCACGACATGTCCCCTCGTGCATAACCTCACAATCACTCGGCACGGAATGTCCCCTCGTGCATAACCTCACAGTCACTCGGCACGGAATGTCCCCTCGTGCATAAATAATAATCACTTGACACGGAATGTCCCCTCGTGCAATAATAGATAATCACTCGGCACAAAATGTCCCCTCGTGCAATAATAGATAATCACTCGGCACGGAATGTCCTCTCGTGCAAAAATAGATAATCACTCGGCACGGAATGTCCTCTCGTGCAAAACCTCACAATCACTCGGCACGGAATGTCCCCTCGTGCATAACATAAATAAAAGCAACAATTAGACAGGAAAATACAACAATAGAAAACCTCAAATACACAGAAATATTCAACAAAGATTCTATCGTCCTGGCAAGGGACTCTGCTATAACCAATTTCACTCAGAGGTATAATTCAACGATATAATCCTCAACCGAACGAATAATCAAATAACTTTCCACATCATTAAATACTCTCAATATATCACTTCCAGAATGATAAGAATCCGTAACACAGAGAATATCAAAGAACACAATGAAAATTATCAAGTTCGACTCACGCGCATGCTTGACCACAATATATAGGTACCCGTCACCTCACCTATACGTTGGACATGGATTAACACATAGCAAATAAGGCTCTATACCTATTTCCTCAAGCTAAGGTTAGGCCAAACACTTACCTCGGCTCCAAGAATGCAAATCAAGCCTCTAACACTGCTTTTCCTCTCGAATCCGACTCCGAAAAAATCGTATCTATACATAATCGACTCAATAATATCAATAATTATTCAACAATTCAATTCCAAAGCCTAATTATAGATTTCCCAACATTCTTTCAAAATTTTCAAAATTCGACCCCGGGCCTGCTTGGTCCAAACACGAGGTTCGGACCAAAACCCGATCACCCATTTTTCCACGAGCCCGTATATATAATTTATTTTGATATCCGGCCCCAAAACGAGGTTGAATTCCCAAAAATTCGAAAAGCCTTAACTCTACCCAAAATCCCAATTTCTACCTTTAATTTCATATTTTTTAGGCCTAAAATCTAGTGGGAGTTTAAGAAAAATGGAAAGAAACAAGTTAAAGATCACTTACCTAGGAGGTTATGGTGGAAGAATAGCTCGAAAATCGTCTATGGGGTTTGGAGAAGAAGAGGCTTATGAATTTTGGGTGAAATCCCGTTTTGGTTATGTTTTTAGGCTTTTAAAATAACTGGGCAAATTAACCCTGTGCGTTCGCAACAGAAGACCCGCGTTCGCACAATGTTCCCTCACATACACTCCGCGATCGCGTGCATAGAGGTGCGACCGCACTAGCCTCGCACTCCCCCAACCCCCTGACCCAACTTAACCCTGTGCGTTCGCGATGGGGTTAATGCGTTCGCATAGGGTCCCTTACCTGAAGCTCCGCGATCGCACCTGGTTGGGTGCGTTCGCACAGTGCTACCCAACCCCCTCCCCAGGTTACCCTGTGCGTTCGCGATGGGGTTAATGCGTTCGCATAGGGTCCCTTACCTGAAGCTCCGCGATCGCACCTGGTTGGGTGCGTTCGCACAGTGCTACCCAACCCCCTCCCCAGGTTACCCTGTGCGTTCGCACAGTACAAATTTCCGAACACCAGAAACATCAGTAAGACATCAGATTTTTCAACACTTATGCACTCCGACACCTACCCGAAACTCATCCGAGCCCTCGGGGCTCAAAACCAAATATACACACAGCCTCAACAACATCATATGGACTTATTCGAGTAATCAAACACCCAAAATAATATCATAAATACTGAATTAGACCTCAAAATCTATAGGATCTCTCAAAACCTCATTAACTTTCAAATTTCTCATTTTTAATCCGAATCACATCAAACTAAGTTCGTTTCTTACCAAATTTCACAGGTAGCACATAATAAAACATATTGAACCTGTTCCGGGCTCCGGAACCATAATACTGGCCCGATAACACAGGTTTCACATCAATTCTCATTTTCAAAAGCCTTTATATTTTTCAAAAAATAATTTTCTTTAGAAATTCATTCCTCAGACTTGGGACCTCGGAATTCAATTTCGGGCATACGTCCAAGTCTCATATTTTCCTACGGACCCTCCAGGACCGTCAAATCACGGGTCCGGGTCCGTTTACCAAAAATATTGACCAAAGTCAACTTTATTCAATTAATTATCATAAATTCAACATTTATTCAATTTTCCACATGAAGGCTTCCCGGCTACGCGCTCGGGCTGCGCACGCACATCGAGGTGAGATAAATGGAGTCTTTCAGGGCCTCGGGACACAGATTAAGTTAAAATTACACGGGATGACCTTTTGGGTCATCACATTATACTTGGTATAATATATTGTTGGTACTGTTTTCTATTTTTTTAAAATAATTTGGTAATCCTTATATATTATTTTATTAATATAAATTTGGTATAATATGTATATAGAAACAAAAAATGTCACGTTATTATGTACGAATATTATACTACATATTATATGCCACATATATATACAATTATATTTTTTCACAAAATATATGTCATTTATTCTTTGAACATACACAATTTATATGGTAAACAAATAAAGATATAAATGCTATAATATATCCTACATGAAGATATATAATAGTGTTTATATATATAGATATGTATTATGTATATATGTGTATATATATGTATGTATGTATATAAGTGGTATAATGTTATAAACTATTAATACCATCATTATATTGTATAAGAATTTATATTGACATACAATAAAGAATAAAACTTTATACCAATGGTATATATAATTATACCATTTGTATACACACATATATATTATTTTATTTTTTTCTGATATAATTAACAAATTGCTTGATCGAATGTGTCCAATGATAATTTAAAAGTCAAAGGAGGGAGTTGGATGGTTTTATCTGAAATTCAACAGTTCGTGCAAGACTGTGATGTATCCACTTAAACTTTAGAAGCATAATCTGAAAAGAAGAAAATAAATTAAAAAAGAAAAAAAAGGAGTGCTGCAAATATTTTTCTTTTCAAACATTGTTTATGTTTTGGACTTATCATGAATTTTATATTTAGCACTCCTACTAAGGTTTTCTCTATATATTTCTTGTGCTCAATTTATGGAAGGCTGGTAACAGTTAATTGAATACAAAAATGGGAATTCAATTCACTGGTGATTTTGTTCTAGCTGGAGAGTCAAAAAGCTAACAGTCGTCCTCGTATTTTATACGGTCAAATATTTTTATAACAGTTATTTTCGTTTCGCATATTTTTGAATGATATAACAAAATATTATTATAGTAGAACTTAATAATTTTTTTTTATTAATATTTAATTATTACCTTTTTTTGCTACTTGTACCTATGTTTATACGTTCAATCTAAAAAATATAATAACAACAACAACAATAATAGTTATGCATTTAATACAAACAAATCAAATCCGTATTAATTATTTAAAATCCTCTTTTGCCGACCCTAAAAAATAAATTAAAAAAAGAAAGAAGAAGAGAATATTCGTCACGTTGGTGGATTTCCATATCTGAAAGTTTCAGATTGAAACCATAAAATGAAGACACGTAAAAAATATAGCCTTACAATACAAAACCACCATATAATAAAATAATATTCGTCAGACATTGTGTTCTGTGTCATTCACCTTCATCCTTATCCGTTAAACTTTATACTAAATACACTCTATATATATATAGGCCAAAACAAAGTTAATTATCCAACAAAAATAAAGCAAAAAAACCAACTTGAAATTTCCAAATTACAAAATAAAAAGTTTAGAATGGCTGATATTGCTATGTTGGTTGCAGAAGAATATGAAAGGAGGGTCAAGAATTCAAGAATTAATAATGGGGAAGTTGAACATATTGATTTATTTTCTTCATTTTCAGTTTTGGCTCAGAAGATTAAAGGGTCTAATTCTAGAATAAAGATGAGAGTTGGAGAAGATAGGATTTATGAGAAGAGAGTTTATTTTGTACCTCAGACTGAAGTTGGTGTTGCTGCCATTAATGGCGTATTTTCTGCTTGAAGAAAAGTAAATCAGTTTTGATTTTACTTTGTTTTTACATTTCTGTAAAGGGGTGTAAATGCTTTCTTGTAATATTTTTAATTATGGAATTTGTAAATTGAAGTGTCAATAGTATGGTAAAAAGTCAGACGTGATTAATCCTGTCTGATACTTCTCAAAATGGTGGTTGAATTATAGATTTTTTTAAATTTCTAGTCGACTACTTTCCAGACCTAGTCAACTAATACGATTTTTGGCTTTTCATCTGGTGTCCGGCACTCGCATTGAAGTCCGGCTATATTTGGATTCGCGCTGCGTAGAGTCCCATTCGGTAGGAAGTGCTTCTTACCAAAGATTTTTTTATATCCGGAACTCGAATTCGAAACCTCCGATTAAGGGAGAATTAGTCGGAGGAGCAGTCTCATTCACTGCACCACATCCTTTGGTAGTGATCCATGAAATATTCTTGCCCTTATGAGCCGCTACATCCTTTTATATTTTTGTCTTTGCATCTTTTATAGAATGATTTAGTTCTTCATTCCATAAATAGCTTCCTCTATTTAATCATGAATCTGGACTCTTTTTGATTCTTTACAAATTCAAAATATCCTAGCAGCTTATGATATCTTCCTTCGTGCCTTGCCTTTCTTTTGTGGTAAAGACATATTTAATGGGGTCTTCAGACATGTAAGTCTATACTAGTAGTGGAATTCATTGTCACTCTTCACTTGTCACGCTCCAAATTTTTTCTCCGTTGGATATCGTGACGGTAAGTCTAGCATTTAGTAAACATAATCATTAGTATGAAATTTTTAAATGCTTCTTGATATAATTCTCTATACATCACATATCATCCTAAAATTCGGTAAATACAAGTGATAAGCTTTAGAGAGATTACGCTAACACTCCTAAAAATATCACTGGTCAGAATTTAGTATAATAATGCAACGGAAAAATAAGATTGTGACTCCGAAATCGCTAACGCTGAATCGGTTTTACCTTGAGTCTTCATAACAGTAACCACACTGCTAACAATCAATCGGCCGGCTATGCAAAGACCTGAAAGCTGCACAAAAATGTACAAAAGAATAGTATAAGCACATCATATCGGGGCCTAACAAGTATCAAGACTAACTTCGGTGAAGTTGTGACGAGGACTAGTCAAAACACCCACTGATCTAATAAATTAAACGGCTTAAATATAGAAAAATGACAGAATATGACATCTATCTAATGACTACACAATATAGTAAACAACAGAACATCTACAATGCGGAAGGAAATACAGCAAACAACAATGGAACAACATAATAATACACGGAAGGATAGACGAAAATACAAGCCAGAACCGAAAACCACAACACAATAAGAACATCAGTAACTCAACACTGCATTAATTTTTCCATAGTAGGCCTTAGCCAACAACCCAATAAACTGGTCAAATCTTCGAGTGACACTTTTAAATCGCAAGTTTATATTGAAAGCTTTAAAAATAAAATCATCTCAGTTGAAAAATTTCTTTTGAAACATACTTCCTCCAAAGATATATAAATATACTTTACAGAACGAAATCCTTAAACGTAATTCCTTCCCATAAAAGCTTTTCAAATGTACCTTTTCAATAAAGGTTTTCCAAACGTAATTTCCTTCGAGATAAATGCCTTTAAACTTTACTTTTCAATAATTGTCTTTCAAGCATAGTTTTCTTCAATATAAAACCACCGGGATTCCATCCCGTAGTTCAGAATTAGTCATGCAATACAGAAGGATCTCCCAGAATACGTTTGTAGTCCCCAAAAGTAAATATGCAGTGCTGAGGGATCTCCCATAATACGTCCTTAGTCCCCAAAAGTAAATATGCAGTACATGGGGATCTCCCGAAATACGTCCGTAGTCCCAATTTAAATATGCAGTATAGGGTGATCTCCCGGAATACGTCCGTAATCTCAATTTAAATAGGCAGTACAAGGGGATCTCCCGAAATATGTCTGTAGTCCCAATTTAAATATGCAATGCAGCCAACAGAGAGAAGAACTAGAACGACAAAAACATCGTACATTGCCACAACAAGCACAAAAGCAGCAAAAGACAGAAATGCAAAGTGTGACGAGCAAATCAATACAAGAACTTAAATCACAATAAGGGTAAAACTCACTCATAAGAAGTAGCCCCCGAAGGGAATGCCAAGAACAAAGAGAAACAATGTAATGAGGGGAAAACAAAACAAATATAGCAATGATTCACAATATTCAAGTTCACAACAAGAAGTCAACACAAGTCGAGAAATTTCAAATACGGGCAAGTCGGCTAAGGTGTAGGTTACCTAAATTCCTTTTTAAGGTTGAATAATTATGAGGGATTTTTCCACAATCCAAATAAAGGTAAGCAACTAAAGATTATCACAACTTCAATTACGACTAAACAATTATAGGGAGATATTATACTAATTTTTGTTAAATAGGCAATTTATGAAAGAAATATATCATGATGATAAGAGAGGTAAATTCTTCAATTAAGTCAATTAAGGTCAAACCGACCACAAAGGGAATCTAAAAGCAAGTAATTCTAATTTAAGCAAGAAGAGATGAAACTAGCCATCAGAAACTCAATCATAACAAATTACAAATTCATATACAGGGAATATAAGGACCTAAGAACCCTAAAAGGCCAACTTCATACAAATAAGTTCGGGTACGCACTCGTCACCTCGCGTACACGGGCTACATTCAACATAGAAAACTCAAATCCTAAGGGGTAGTTCCCCCTCACAAGGTTAGGCAAGATACTTACCTCGAAGACGATAACCCGATACTCTAAAATGGACTTCTCGGGCGAAAAGACATCCGAACGGCTCAAATCCAACTATAACAACTCCAAAACACACATAAATCTTATAAGGAACTATTCCGAATAATAAAGTTTCAATCTTTACAAAAATATAAAATCGCCCCAAAAGTCGACCCCGAGGCCTGAATCTCGGAACCCGTCAAATTTTACAAAATCCGAATACCCATTCTGATACGAGTTCAACCATACAAAATTTATTAATTTCCGATGTCGTTTGGTCCCTCAAATCATAATTTTTCATTTTAGAAATTTTCTTTCAAAACCAACATTTTTCTCAACTCAAAACACAATTTAAATGATAAAAATAAAGACTAATTCATGGAATATATTTAATTCTTGTTGAAGAACACTTACCCAATCGAATTTTTTGAAAAATCCATCAAAAATCGCCAAGAACCGAGCTTTAGAAGTCAAAATGTAATAAAAATGGTGAAACCCTCGATTTTGGAATATAATCTGTCTGCCCAGATTTTTAAGTATCGCGATCGCGTGAGAAGGGATGCGAGAAGGAAAATATCTGGTGGCCAAAAGGTGCTATGCGATATCATAAAAACTGATGCGATTGAAGGAAAATATGGCTACTGTCCCATTTGTGTTATGCGGTCGCGCACTAAACCATGCGATCGCAAAGGGGAAAAAATGCTTAGCATAGAACTACTCTACGCGATCGCGAGGGAGGGGGATGCGAACGCGAAGAGCAAGAAACCTACAGAGCTATGCGATCGCCTACTATGGAATGCGAACGAACAGAGGAAAACTTGGGCGGCTCGATAGGACACTATGCGATCGCGTCTAAGCCTATGCGATCACATAGAAGGAAAAACCAGCAGACAGAACATCAGTGAGAATTTGAAGGAAATTGACCCGAAGCCCATCCGAAACACACCCGAGGCCCTTCGGGACCCCGTCTAAACACACAAACAAGCCATATAACCTAACACTGACTCGCTCGAGGTCTCAAATCACATCAAACAATGCCGAAACGACGAATCACACCAAAATTCGAACTTATGAACTTTCAAATCTTCAAATCTCTAAACTCGTGCCGAAACCTATTAATTCAACCCGGAATGATGTAAAATTTTGCAGATAAGTCCCAATTAACATCCCGGAGCTGTTCCAACTCTCGGAATCGTATTCCGACCCCGATATCCCAAAAAGTTAACTGTGATCAAACTTCTCCATTTTCCAACTTTCGCCGAATTACCTCAAATTACTCTACGGACCTCCAAAACCCATTCCGGACGCGCGCCTAAGTCCAAAATCATCATACAAAGCTGTTGACATCACCCAAAACACATTCCGAGGTCGTTTATACAAAAGTCAAACCTCCGGTCAACTTCCATCGCTTAGGCTTCCAAAACTGAATTTTTTCCTTCCAATTCGACTCCGGATTATCCGGTAACTGAATCCAACCGCGCACGCATATCTATATACCCAATGTGAAGCTGTTAATGACCTTACGTCACCGAACAAATCTTAAATTCTCAAAACGACCTATCGGATCGTTACTATCACTATTCCAGCATAATTTGTCGAAGTGATCGCTAATAGATCTCTTTCCTTTTTCGAATATTTTGAATAATCTTGTTGCAGCTCTCTTGATTCTTTTCCCAATTGATTCTCACTTGATTCTTTTCCCAATTGATTCTCATTTATAATTCCTAATTCTTGAGTCTTGCAATATCTCGGCAGATCTTTGACTCTTACACTCATCATTTATTGAGAATATTTCTTTCCATAACTCCATTGTATAGCTTGCATATGACTGATACTTTCCGTATCTTCTTTTTCTCTATTGAATAAACTATGGGGCTAACACAAATCTCTTCCATAATTAATTCCTTGATCAACGCAACATATTTGCTCCTTAAAATATTCTATTCTATCTCCTTCTAATAAAATATTTCTTCTGCAAATCTTCTATATATCGACAATTTGATCATTCTTGTTTTCGCAAACATGTACAAAAATAATTGATCACAAGTAAATATGTGATGGTACCACAATTTCACCGGTGAAATCACAAGTTTTTTGGCTGGATTCTAATGTGTACTCATAATCTTGAAGATGTTAATAATAATGTACTTTTTTTAAAGTTTTTAATTGGTTCGAACCTGAGTATGAAGTTCGGGTGCAGATCCACATGATCTTTGAAGATGCTAATAATGTTCATTATTTTTTAATTGGTTTCTCGAGTTCGGCTCTGAGTATGAAGTTCGGATGCAAATCCGCATAGTTTTGAAGATGTTAATAATGTGCATGTTTTTTTTAGTTTCTAATTGATGTATATTCTTGCACTATGGCCTTATTAAATTTGAATTTGCGCTCGACATTTTACATTCGATAAGACGCTTTTTTGCTACTTCATACTCAAGTTCGAATCCGAGACATTATCATTTGACTTTGTTTTTCAGGTTCGAACCCAGGAAACTGTTGTTGAGTTCATTTTTCTTTTCCTCTCCGTTACCTTAGTTATAATATTTTTTCTAGAACTATTTGGTACAAGAAATTTATATTGCATAAGACTATTAAATGGAAAAGCACGTTTTGATAGGACTAAATCGCGAGATTTTTGGTTAAGATTGAATTTCTTATTAAAAATAGTAAGATTACATTCAACCTACCATACTTCTGGATGCCTAATGGTTTGAAGTTTCCATTATGTGACCATGTTTAATTAGTTTTCCACTTCTCATTATTTTTAGGTTGGATTTACTGTTTATTTTTTTAATCGGTATATTAGATTATATATTAACTATACACAATTACAAATTTGCTAGCTACTCTTTACTTGTAGTTTATGCATCCTTTGCGATTATTTGGAGCAATAGTAATTATTTTGAGCGTGATCACTTGAATATCTTATTTTTCATACTTTTCCTGGTTTGGATTAATAGTTCTTCTTAATATATATGTTTGTTTTTAGCAGCACTAAAGTTTGATTATTTGAACGCATCCTATTGCTGAAAAAAAATGTAAAATCATTACTTGTTTGTACAACTTTTAAAATGAATTAGACTCATCCTATTCAGGACAAAATAATTCATTAAATAAATTTTCATGCAAAAACACAAACAAACGCAACACCGAAACTTATTTGGACAACTTTTTAAAGCTTGTATCGGAAATTTTCAAAAAGTTTCTTAAAAAAAGTATGTGGTCATTTATTGTTTCTAACAAATTATTAGATTGATCTATAAAGTTTCTTAAATGAGTGTCTCGTAAGGGTGTCAAAGGTTCGGTTCGACTGGTTATTTTGTAAATTATGTACCATACAAATATTTTGGTTAATCTGTTATGTATAATCAAAATTAGACTTTTTGAAACCATTCCAATTATATCGGTTTCTTTTCGTATCAGTACGACTCGGGTAATTATCAGTATTTTTTTTAAATGTCATGTAAAAGTCACTAGTAGAAGTAGAATGCAATAACATAATTTTTATAGGACTTAGCAAAACTCTCTAGACATTTTTACATTTTAAAGGATGATGAATTAAGAAAATATGAAAGATGGCTAGAGTATAGTTCCATCAACTACTCTACAACAACGTAAAAGAAACTAAACAAATTAATATAAAGAATGTATAAATCACACGAGTGGAAATATATTAACCAAGGTGAGACTTGATAATAGGCTAGATTCACGTAGTTTAGCGCATATTTATACTCCAACTTAATGATGCTTCATTGTCTTAGGAAGATTAAATGATGTTAAAATGGCTCTAATTATGGATTTTATGTTTTGCAGGAGCAAAGTGTGCTTATGAAGATCTAGGATGGTGTTTGGAGACAAATTGAAGAAGAAAGACCATTTGGAGCTTTTAGCATGTGAAAGAAGGAAGAAAAAGTTGCTAAGGCAGACTACTCAGCCATTAGCGCGACCATAGCGCGGCTGCGCTAGTTTAGGTGCCACAGGCAGATTGGAGGGCCATTAGCGTGCCCAGAAGTGCGACCGCGCTAGTACAGCGATTAGAAGCAGAATAATTGGCCATTAGCGCGCCCACGCTAGTACAGTCCGCACGCGACTTGGTCAGAGGTAAAATTGGAAGCTTGAGACAATTCCATTTAACCTATATAAGGTTCAGCTCGCCCAAAAGGAAGGATTATCAAGGTTTAGAGTCTTGTTCAAGGGAAAGAAAGGCATGAGGCAAGGAGGACAATTGGGCATCAAATCTCACCTTTCTTCCTTTTGTTTTTCCCATTTATGATGAATTCTTCTATTGTTATTCTTAGCACAATTATGAGTAGCTAATTTATTTAGTCTAAGGTTTTGGTGGAACCTGTTGAGGATGAACATCTTGTTATATTAATATAGTTTCCTTGGTTTAATCTCTATTTGTTCAACTAAGTTCATGTTGTAGTTGATTGAAGGGCCCTCAATTAGTTGTGCCTATTTAGTGTGTATCTACTCGGGAGAGAGTGCATAATTAGGTAGTTGGTGAACAACACCACTCCCGAAGTATAAGAGAGATCCATAACTGAGGGTTTAAAGGTTGGATTAGGGATAACGATACCTTGGGTTCAATCTAAAGTGAGCTATAATAAAAGCTAGCTAGCGTAACTCGGGAGGGTGCATTTAGTAAATTGTCGTAATTACTCGGGAGAGATTTACGGTAACAAGAGTGCTCATGATTGATAGAGACGATTAAGCCAAACTATATGAAATATCACAGGAAGGGATTCCATCAACAGGGGAAACTACAACCTTAGATCCTTCTCTTATTTGTTTACAAACCAGTAATAGTTAGCTTTTAGTTTACTCAATTTATTCAGTTATAGTTAGTAGAAACACCAACAATTGATATTCATAATCTTTGGGAAGTTGATTACGAAGAATTAAGTGAGTCTGACATTGTAATTGATAGGTTAATTCCCTGTGGGATTCGACTCTGGGCTAAATACTCAGATTATATTTGCAACGTCCGCTTAGTTCTTTTTATAAGGCATAGTTGGGCGTTATCAAATTTTGACGTTGTTATCGGAGAATTAACGGTGTTATCAATTACAGTTGAAAGAAATACAAAACAATTCTTAGTGTATTCAATTTTCTTCATTTTCATCCATACATTGAAATTTTAACGTTTGTTAACTTGGTTGTATAGGTGCATGCCTAGAAACTCATCGAGAACTGGTGAAGTGTTTGAAGCTTTAGCAGACCCCGAGAAAGTTTTCAAGGCCTTGAACCGGGCCAACGGGAAAAGCAAACAACAACAATCAACTGAACAACTTGAACCAGACATGGCAGATCTGGTAAACAACATGAACAACAATGGGGACAACGTGGTTGACCCAGCTGTGCAGGCAGTGGCGCCTCTTGTGCCAGAGGCGCCTTTATATGACTGGGCACAACCCACGACAGAGCATTTATCCACGACGATAGTAGTACCACAGATACAGGCTGAATCTTTTCAGATCACAAACAACATGTTTCACTTGTTGCAGAACAAAGAGACTATTTTCGGGGTCATACATTGAGGATCCCCAACAACATTTGAAGAATTTCCTGTCGATTTGCAAAACTCATAGGCAGCCAAACGTCACCCGGGAAGCAATAAAACTGTTTTTGTTTCCATTCTCAGTGACAGGAGCAGCCCAGACTTTGCTAAACTCGCTCCCCATCAATTCCATTACCACATGGGAGGAGTTAGTTAAGCAATTCGTGAACAAGTTCCATCCACCCAACAAGACAACTCAACAAATTGATGAAATCTTGAGCTTCAGGCAGAAGCCAACGGAAACACTACAAGAAACATGGGAACGATTTAAAGGGATGTTGGTTATCTGTCCGCACCATGGTATTCCAGAACAGATGTTGGGGCAACGTTTCTATATGGGTGTGGGAGATAGTGTGAAGGCAAATGTTGATGCTTCAGCTGGTGGAGCATTCTTGAGCAAAACATGGAGAGAAATCTAGATCCTGCTTGATAAAATGGCACAAAATTCAGGGTAGACCACCAGGAATGCACCCATCACTCCAGTAGTTCACTCAGTGGCCCTAGATCCATCAAACACTCTTGCTGAAAATATAGCCACCTTAATGACACAGATGAGCCTACTCACTAAAAAGGTGGAGGAGTCAGGGCAGAAGCAGCAGGTACATATTGTGGATACCACCAATGGGGGCTTATGCACATCTTGCATTAGTCAGCCACTTGGTAATCAGTGGAATGCGGAAAATGATCATCATCACTACCCTGAAAACATGAATTATGTGTGGAATTATGGGGGCCAGCGACAGGGTGGACAAAATTGGGGCCAGCAAAATCAGCCATACAGGACAGTTCAGCCGCAACATAACAGTGGAAACATGGGAGCCATGCGACCTCACGGTAATGTGGCGCCTTACCAAAGGCCGCAAGGGTACAATAATTAGAATCAACAACAGACTTATCATCCCCCTCAACAACAACATAGTGGGAGACAAGAAGATGGGTTTTCCAGACTTGAAGCAATGATGCAGCATGTTATTGGATCAACTGCAAAAATAAGTGAGAGAGTAGATGCACATGAGTTAGCTATAAAAAATATTGAAGTGCAAATGGGCCAGATCTCGATGTCTTTGAATAATCGTCCTCATGGAACATTGCCTGCAGACACTTAGGTAAATCCTAAGGATCAGGGTCCAAAGCAGTTGATGGCAGTGAGTCTACGCAATGACAGAAACTTAGACTTGGAGCAGGAAAGAGCTAGAGAAAGCAGACAAGATGAGACACTAGTACTAGTGCCCATTGTAATTGATGATTCAACAAAATTGACTGAGATGACAGTGCAACCTGCCCAAGGAGAACCCAACACACAGATCAAAGCTGAGAAAGAAGCTGAAACAGTCCAGGAACCGGTAATAGAGGTGGTGCCTGAGAAAATTCCCAAATCACTGGGAAAAAGAGACCTCCAGCACCATTCCCACAGAGGCTGGCCAAGTACCGGAAAGATGAGCAGTATAAAAAGTTCTTGGACATGTTGAAACAAATACATGTAAATATTCCTTTGATTGACGCTCTGAAAGAGATGCTTGGGTATGCCAAAATGATGAAGGAATTGATGTCCCGAAAGTTCGACTTCCAAGACTTGGCCACAGTCACTCTTACTCAGACCTGCAGTGCTGTTGTGACCCGACCAATTGCGGAAAAGCTGTCTGATCCAGGGAGTTTCACCATTCCCTGCACCATTGGTAACTTTGCCTTTGCCAAGGCACTCTGCGATTTAGGGGCCATCATTAATATTATGCCCCTGGCCATCTACAAGAGGTTGGGGATTGGTAGAGCTAGACCGACCTCTATGTTGTTGCAGCTGGCAGACAGGACAGTAAAAAGACCGTCAAGCATTCTTGATGACGTATTGGTGCAGGTAGGGAAGTTTGTGTTCCCTGTAGATTTTGTGATACTGGATTGCAGAGTGGATGAAGAGATTCCCATAATATTGGGAAGGCCATTTTTGGCCACAGGGAGAGCCCTCGTTGATTGTGAAACTGGGGAGCTCAAGTTGAGGTTGAACGACGAGGAAATCACATTCAATGTGCAGAAATCCATGAGGCGACCAAGTGAATTCGCCAATTGGTCTATTATTGATGGCGTAGATGTGATACTGGAAGAGGATGATGAGTCCTTGACTATTGAGGACCCCCTTTCTGCATGTTTGATGAATTTGGATGAAGTAAATGGGGAGGAATTGGCAGAATGAGTGTTAGCTCTTGAAGGAAAAGGTGTTTGGCAAAGATCACTCGAATTTGAGCCCCTACACTTAGAAAAGAGAGAGACTCCACCAGCCAAGCCATTTGTTGAAGAACCACCCAAGCTGGAGTTGAAGCCACTGCCAACCCATCTCAGGTACACGTTTCTAGGACCTAACTCCACTTTACCTGTTATTATCTCATTCAGTCTATTAGATGTGCAGGGAAAACAACTATTACAGGTACTCACAGAGTGTAAGACTGCCATTGGTTGGACCATGGAAGACATAAAGGGGATCAACCCGGCATACTGTATGCACAAAATTCTGCTGGAAGCGGGGCACAAACTGTCTAGGGAACACCAAAGGCGGCTGAACCCAAGCATGAAGGAAGTGGTGAATAAGGAAATTATAAAGTGGTTGGATGCGGGAATCATTTTCCCCATCTCTGACAGCAACTGGGTTAGCCCGGTGCAATGCGTTCCTAAAAAGGGTGGCATGACGGTTGTAAAAAATGACAACAATGAGCTGATATCTACAAGAACTGTCACGGGCTGGAGAATTTGCATGGAATACAAAATATTAATTCTAGCCACCCGGAAAGATCACTTCCCACTTCCCTTCATCGATCAGATGCTCGACAGACTGGCAGGGAGGTCTCACTTTTGTTTTCTGGATGGGTACTCGGGGTACAACCAAATTTCCATTGCCTCGAAAGACAGAGAAAATACCTCATTCACATGTCCCTACGGGATTTTTGCCTTCAGAAGGATGCCCTTTGGCTTATGCAATGCACCTGCCACATTTCAAAGGTGCATGATGGCCATATTCACTGACATGGTCGAGGATATAATGGAGGTGTTCATGGATGATTTCTCAGTGGTGGGAAATTCATTCGATGAGTGCCTAGCAAATCTGACCCGAGTGCTAAAGAGGTGTATTGAGACAAACCTTGTTCTTAATTGGGAAAAGTGCCATTTCATGGTACAAGAGTGAATAGTCTTGGGACACATGGTGTAAAGCAAAGGAATCAAGGTGGATCGTGCTAAAGTTGATGTTATAGCAAAGCTCCCACCTCCCACATCCGTTAAAGCAATAAGGACCTTCCTTGGGCATGCGGGTTCTACCGGCGATTCATCAGAGACTTCTCCAAAATTGCCAACCCCCTGTGTAAGTTGCTCGAAAAAGATAACCCTTTTATGTTTTTAATGATTGCAGGGTAGCTTTTGAGGAGTTGAAAAAGAGGCTAGTCACGGCCCCGATCATTGTTGCCCTCGATTGGGAGAAACCATTCGAGCTCATGTGTGATGCCAGTAACTACGCAGTGGGAGCAGTGTTATGACAACGGAAGGAAAAGATAATGCATCCAATTTACTACGCGAGTATGACATTGAGTGGAGCTCAACTGAACTACATTGTGAGCGAAAAAGAGATGCTGACAATGGTGTTTGATTTCGATAAGTTCAGATCATACCTGATCGGCTCTAAGGTGATTGTTTACACTGATCATGCTGCCCTCAGGTATTTGATTGAGAAGAAGGAATTCAAGCTGCGCCTGATTCATTGGGTGCTGCTACTGCAAGAATTCGATCTAGAGATTCGTGACCGTAAGGGCACAGAGAACCAAGTTTCGGATCATCTGTCGCGACTTGAAGGAGCTGAAAATGTAGTGGAAACGGAGGATATTCTGTAAACCTTTCCAGACGAGCAGCTACTCGCCACAAGCATGGAAGTGCCATGGTATGCAGACATTGAAAATTATCTGGCAAGTGGTACAGAGCCCTATGAACTCTCACCTGTACAAAATAAAAGTTTTATCGTGATTGCCGCAATTATTACTGGGATGAACCTTACCTGTTTAGAATTTGTATTGACAATATGATATGGAGGTGCGTCCCCGAGATAGAACAATTTTCTGTTTTGCAGGCATGTCACGCATCAGCGTATGGAGGGCATTTTGGAGGAGTCAGAACAACGGCTAAAGTTTTAGAGGTTGGATTCTACTGGCCAACTGTGTTCAAAGATGCACACCAATGTGTGAAGGGCTGTGATGAGTGTCAAAGGACGGGGAACATATCTCGTCGTCATGAGATGCCCATGAACCCGATTCAAGAGGTTGAGGTGTTTGATGTATGAGGGATTGACTTCATGGGTCCCTTTGTCAGCTCCTATGGCAATAAATACGTACTTGTCGCTGTAGACTATGTGTCCAAATGGGTGGAAGCTGCAACACTTCCCATCAATGATGCAAGGGTTGTGGTGGGGTTCTTGAAGAAGAACATATTCACCCATTTTGGGATCCCGAGGGCCATCATCAGCGACGGGGGAACTCACTTCTGCAATCGTGCCTTCGAGAAGCTGCCAGCGAAGTACGATGCCATAAGGTGGCAACCCCATATCACCTTCAGACAAGTGGGCAGGTTGAGGTGTCAAATTGAGAAATCAAGAGTGTGCTGGCTAAAACTGTAAACGCCACAAGAACTGATTGGGCAAAAAAGCTAGATGATGCACTCTGGGCCTACATAACTGCATTCGAAACGCCAATTGGTATGTCACCATACAAGTTAGTGTTTGGGAAGGCCTGTCACCTGTCGGTAGAGCTGGAACATCGAGCTTGGTGGGAACTGAAACAATTAAATCTGGATCTTGAAGCTGCGGGCACAAATTGAGTCATCGAACTGCAGGAGCTAGATGAATTCAGGTATCTCGCTTTTGAAAGCACGAGGTTGTACAAGGAAATAATGAAGAGGTTACACGATAAGAACTCTGTGGATCAAAACTTCAAACCCAGAGATATGGTACTGCTCTATAACTCAAGATTAAGACTATTTTCGGGTAAACTCAAGTCTCGATGGTCTGGACAATTTCGTGCGGTCGAAGTGTTTCCCTCAGGTGCTGTAGAGATAGCTTCTGAAAAAGATTCCCACACCTTCAGAGTTAATGGCATAGATTGAAACCGTATGTGGGCATGGACGAAAACAAGGAAGTGTATGTGCTGCTTCTTACTGAACCTCAGAGGTCGAGCAAGCCTTAAATGCGCTCATTCTAAGTCGTGCTGCGACGTTAAATCAGGTGCTGCATGGGAGGCAACCCATTGACTTGTTGTAATTGTCGTGCCACGACATTAACTAAGGCGCTGGTTGGGAGGCAACCCAATGTGTAGTGTTTATAGTGTAGGGGATGAGTAGTTGAATTGTTGTAAGTACTAACATATGCAGGTGTGCGCGGGCGATGTATTGGTAAAAAAGAGCTTCACACGTGTAATAAGACTTGATGACTCAGCCAATTATGTGGAGCAATGAAAACATGACAATTGGACAGGCTTCTATAAAGAGGTACGGGCCAAAGAGGCACGACACAATATACCTACAGGGTAATCAGCTACGGGAAACTCAACCTGATTGAAACAAGGAAGAGACACGATCAGAATGAATCCAGACAGAGCTATGGGCAGATTCAGAGATCTTCAATTAATGATCCACACGTTACACAACCTTCACGCAGCAGTTACGGTTATTCTTTGTAACGTTACATTAATGTAATAATTAGTCATTAATGAGCGATCACTGCAAGAGGTAGAAGTTATATTAAGGAATTACCTATATAAGGGAATAAAATATAACTTGTAAAGGGCACCGCACTATGAACATAATACACTTTACTTTTCCGTGCATCTTATTTGTCACGACCCCAAATCCTAACAGGCCGTGATGGCGCCTATCGTGGAACTAGGCTAGCCGACCATAACTTTACTACGCATTTACTCAATTATCACAGTTCACAATTAAATAATAAGCAAGCAACCACATCATAATTAATATAAATAAGTCTTAACGTTCCCATATTAGCCTAAACAACCTCCCAAGAACTAGAGTCAATAGTCACGAGCATCTAAGAATAAATAAATCTAACTCTGCTAAAACTATAATGTATATCTCTGAATCAAATGCTAAAGCTAAACAAGGAAGGGAAATGGAGAAGCTCTGGACGCTGTACAGCTACCTCGAAATCCCGTGACTGCTGCTAACGAACCTGCGTCAGCTACTGCTGCGAGCTCGTACCTGGATCTGTGCACAGAGGCATAGGGAGTCTTTATGAGTA
>MDKH01008776.1:0-14154 GCA_005239495.1 Nicotiana undulata
GGGGTTTGAAGGGGAGAAGTGTTTTAATGGGAGAGGGAGATTGGGGGAAGTGGGAGGGGTGGGACGGTTGGGTAGGGTAAAAATTCAATTGGGTTAGTGGGGGAGGGAAATAAAAATAAAAAAATAACAAAATAAAAATAACGAAAAACTTACCTGTTGTCGAGACGGACTAGCGCGGGCGCGCTAGTCTCAGGGTTCCAGGGACAGTGAGAAACCTCACTAGCGCGGGCTCTAGCACTGGCTTAGCGCGGCCGCGCTAGTGGGATTTACCTGGGACGGTAAGAAACTGGACTAGCGCGACCTCTAGCGCGTGCTTAGCGCGGGCGTGCTAGTCCAGGCATCCTTAGACTTATTCTTTTGGTGTCTTCTTTATTTGGGGTATTGTGCACACCCCTTTTCTCGCACACCTGCATATGTTAGTACCTACACTATAAATACTATAACTATTGGGTTGCCTCCCAACCAGCGCTTGATTTAACGTCGCGGCACGGCGAGTACAACAATCAATGGGTTGTTTCCCATGAAGCGCCTGATTTAACGTCGCGGCACGACGCAGAATGAGCGCAATTAAGGCTCGCTCAACCTCTGAGGTTCAAAAAGATGCACCATAGACAGCTCACTGGTTTCATTCATCCCCACATACATTTTTAATCTTTTTCCATTGACCTTGAAGGCGTTAGACCCATCTTCAGCAACAATTTCCACAGCACCAGAAGGAAACACTTCGACCACTTTGAATGGTCCAGACCATCGGGGCTTGAGTTTACCCGAAAACAATCTCAATCTGGACTTGTAGAGCAATACTTTGTCTCCAGGTTTGAAATTTCGGTCCACAATGTTTTTGTCGTGTAACCCCTTCATTCTCTCTTTATATAGCCTTGTGCTCTCAAATGCTTGATATCTGAACTCTTCCAACTCATGCAGCTTTGTGACTCGATTTTCTCCCGATGCATCGAGATCCATGTTCAACTATTTTAATGCCTACCACACTCGATGTTCTAGCTCCACAGGCAAGTGCCAGGACTTACCAAATACCAACTACTACGGAGACATACCAATTGGTGTTTTAAATGTAGTCCTATAGGCCCAGAGTGCATCATCAAGCTTCTTCGCCCAGTCAGTTCTTGTGGCGTTTACTGTTTTGGTCAGCACACTCTTGATTTCACGGTTTGATACTTCAACCTGCCCGCTCGTCTGAGGGTGATAAGGGGTTGCCACCTTGTGGCGCACATCATACTTGGCGAGTAGATTCTCGAATACACGATTGTAAAAGTGAGTGTCTCCGTCACTAATAATGGCCCTTGGGATCCCAAACCGGGTGAATATATTTTTCTTCAAGAACCCCACCACCACTATTGCATTATTGGTGGGGAACGCTGCAGCTTCTACCCATTTGGACATGTATTCTACAGCAACAAGTATGTATTTATTGCCATATGAGCTGAAAAAGGACCCCATGAAGTCAATCCCACATACATCAAACACCTCCACTTCTTGTATTGGGTTCATGGGCATCTCATGACGACGGGATATGTTCCCCGTCCTTTGACATTCGTTACATCCCTTCACCCATTTGTGAGCATCTTTGAACACAGTTGTCCAGTAGAACCCGGCCTGCCCAAGGAAGCTACGTATAGCTTTGACTGATGTGGGAGGTGGGAGATTCTCAATCACATCTACTTTTGCTCGGTCCACATCAATTCCTTTACTCGACACCAAGTGCCCCAAGACGATCCCTTCTTGTACAATGAAATGGAACTTCTCCCAGTTAAGCACAAGGTTCGTCTCGATGCACCTCTTGAGTACACGGGTCAGAATTACTAAGCACCCATCGAATGAATTTCCCACTACTGAGAAATCATCCATGAATACCTCCATGATATCTTCCACCATGTCTGTGAATATGGCCATCATGCACCGTTGAAATGTGGCAGGTGCATTGCAGAGGCCGAATGGCATCCTCCTGAAGGAAAACACCCCATAGGGGCATGTGAAGGAGGTCGTTTCCCTGTCTTCCGGGGAAATTGAAATCTGGTTGTACCCCGAGTACCCGTCCAGGAAACAAAAGTGAGACCTCCCTGCCATCCTGTCGAGCATCTGATCAATTAAGGGAAGTGGGAAGTGGTCTTTTCGGGTGGCAAGGTTCAGCTTTCTGTAATCCATGCATATTCTCCAGCCAGTGACGGTTCTTGTAGATATCAACTCATTTTTGTCATTCTTTACAACCGTCATGCCACCCTTTTTCGGAACACATTGCACTGGGCTAACCCAGCTGCTGTCAGAGATGGGGAAAATGATTCCCGCATCTAACCACTTGATTATTTTGTTTCTTCACCACTTCCTTCATGTTTGGATTCAAGCGCCTTTGGTGTTCCCTGGAAGGTCTGTGTCCCTCTTCCAGGAGAATCTTGTGCATGAAATACGATGGGCTGATCCCTTTGATATCTGCCATGGTCCATCCAATGGCAGTCTTGCACTCAGAGAGTACCTGTAACATATGATTAGGGCCTAGACATCTAACAAACTTGATGATATAATAACAGGTAGCGTAGAATTAGGGCCTAGAAATGCGTACATGAGATGGGCTGGCAATGGTTTTTACTCTAGTTTGGGTGGTTCTTCCACAGAGGGCTTGGCTGGCGGGCTCTCTCTTTTCTCTAAGTGCAATGGTTCAAACTTGAGAGACCTCGGCCAAAACCCTTTACCTTCAAGTGCTAACACCCAATCTACCAATTCCTCCACATTTTCCTCATCTAAATTCATTAAACATGCAGCAAGGGGGTCCTCAATAGTTAAGGAAACATCATCTTCCTCCACTATCACATCCACAACATCAATTAGAGAACATTTGGCGAACTCACTCAGTCGCCTCATGGATTTCTGCACATTGAATGTGATTTCTTCATCATTAAGCCTCATCTTGAGCTCCCCAGTCTCACAATCAATGAGGGCTCTGCCTGTGGCCAAAAATGGCCTTCCCGAGATTATGGGAATCACCTCATCCACTCGACAGTCTAGTATCACAAAATCAGCAGGGAACACAAACTTCCCCACTTGCACTAAAACATCATCCAGAATACCCGACGGTCTCTTCACCATCCTATCAGCTAGCTGCAGCAACATGGAAGTTGGTCTGGCTCTACCAATCCCCAGTCTCTTATAAATGGCCAGGGGAATTAGATTAATGTTGTCCCCTAAATCACACAGTGCTTTGGCAAAAGCAAAATTGCCAATGGTGCAGGGAATTGTAAAACTCCCTGGATCAGACAACGTTTCTGCAATTGGTCGTGTTACCACAGCACTGCAAGTCTGAGTCAAAGTCACAGTCGCTAATGTCACGCTACATCCCGCGCTAATGGGATTTCTTACTGTTTCGACGAACCTTCATCCTTCAAGTCACCCAGAAAATACCCCATGGCATATTCTTCTTCAATTTCGCCCGAATCACCATCATAAGTCCTCATTAGTGTGTTGTACTCCTGTGAAACACAAAAATCATCATTAGAGCCAATTTATCATCTTTTAACACACTTAAGACAGTGAAGCATCATTAAGTTAGAGTATAAATATACGCTAAACTATGCAAATTTAGACTATTATCACAACCCAATCGCAGGCGGTGGGACTCTACCCCTTAACCTGAAGCTACTCCTTGCACAACTCTGGAACCCACCAAAATTCCTTCTTCATTGCTGACATGACTTTGCACAACCAACCCGTCAAATTCCTCTAAATTCTTCTGTTAGCATTTCATGAACACTCTAAATCTCTAGCATCATTTCTACATTCGGCCTCTTACCGAATAGTCAATAGAGTTCCTCGCAGAAACTTGCCAACCACACGACCACTAACCTACCCATAGGAGACAACCCACCTGTGGAAATTACATGCCAACATCCTCCAGCTTGCTGCACGGGGAACAATCACTACGACCTCAATACCTCATCCTAAGCCCGCTCTCATTCACCAACTGCACTAGTCCGTTCACTCCTTATGGACATCAACTTAATGCACGACAATATCTTCCAATTCACCGCTATCTAGCATCCATCTTCAAGTCAAACAACCCCCTTTTCTGTTGCATCAAATCTTCCGCCGTAATAACTAACATTTCAATTTAAGCATGTGGACCCAATCACCGTCCACTAGAATTCTCAAATCACTCCAAGCTTCTCCTCAAGGTAGGAAGCTATCTTACCACAGAACGCATATGCTACGCTTCCACTCTCCCACTTTGGTCAAACTCACTCCTTTAAGCAATCTGCTGGACCTCCGCTTCTTACACCTGGCCTTCTAGAAATTCACCTGCCGCCTGACACTTCTCACATGTCCTTCCTCATCTTTTCTTGCCCAGCTGCAGCCTTACATCAATATCATTCTCTGTGGCACTTAAACCAGCAGTTCACCACAACTCTAAAACTTTCCGAAGATCATCTTTCTCGAGCCGCCTACATTAGAAATACCTATTCAATCCTGAACCATCACACACCACGATCTCTGACAGCCGCTCCTTCAATACAACTTCACAATACTCTGACTAAATGCAACCGAAGAAACTATAGCACCGGTGAAATTAACACATTTTATTCTATCAAAGACGACGATATCACATCACAGATGAATATTCCACCTCACTTGAAAACACCCAGTCTCATTACTCTATCAACCCCAACCTGATCATTTATAATCCAATTGTCTTTCCTCCGCCGGAAATAAAATACTGAAATCTCGGAATCATGCTCTGAGTAGAACTCCTATCAAGTCATTCTCTGCTCTGACATATGGACAAGCCTCCTACCATCACCTCAATTACTGCACGATAACCATTCATGAGCATCGTAACAACCTGAGCATAGCCTCCAAGCTCTTAGAAATACCGCTACTGAGCTGAAACCACATAATATCCTTTCGCAAAGCAACGACAATAGCCCCAACCATCCGTGTATGGAGAAACATCACGCACCATATCTGTAGCACCATTAAAATTACTCAAATCCCCAATTCATTACAAGCACTTCGCGTCGCGTAAGATTGAGCAGGAAGGAAACACAGGCATAAGCCTAAAAGGAATCAAACCGCACGATGAGGAATCAAGAAGGGAAGTACTCCTAACAGCCCTGTAGCCCCTCGAAGATAAGTACAGACGTCTCTGTACCGATCCGCAAGACTCTACTAGACTTGCTCATGACTCGTGAAACCTAAGGGAACCTAGTGCTCTGATACCACATTGTCACGATAAAAAATCCATTGAGGTCGTGATGGCGCCGGATACCACTGTCAGGCAAGCCAATCATTAAATAGTTAATTTAAATTCCTATTTTAGTATTTTGAAATCGTTACTTTTCATTTCATTACATAATAATCAATAAAAATCTGCTGAGTAAATAACGATGGTTTAACAATCCATTTAATAAATACATCCCAAAATCATCCTAGAACCCAGTATCACAAGTGCATGAGCAATTTCTAGGAAACAATGTAATACTAACTGTCAAGAATACAATTTGAACAGAAAAGAAAATACAATGCTCTGAAGGAGACTCTGCTGGCTGCGGGTCGTCTCCAGAGGTGCAGCTCACCTAAGTCCCCATATCAACCATGCTATGGCGCCAAGCGGGGCCACTAGATATACATGTACCTGTGCAACAAAATGCACAACAAGTGTAGTATGAGTACGGAAATAACATGTACCCAGTAAGTATCCCGCCTAACCTCGAATAGGTAGTGACGAGAGGTTGACTTTGACACTTACTAGAGGTCAAATTTATATAATCAAGTGTGATGTCGAACATGGATATTAAAAATCAAATAACAAATAAAAACAGGAAATGACAACTTATTCCATAAATTTATAAATCCCAGTTTCCGTCATTTCAATTAGAAGTTTACATCTTAAGGCAATTTAACAGTTCAAATCACAGATGGTATTAAGAAAATATCATGCGCATGAAATTCCAAAGGTCGAACGGCCCGAACCAACAACAAATATATGTGCACTGCCGAATGGTCGAACGGCTCAAACCATAGATGCATCTATTAACATGTCGTGGCGTACGGCCCGCTCCCATGAGAGTAGGGGAAGAAATCACCCCGCTCGCGGAATATAAATTGCGAAGCAGTCACACATAAGCATACACATTCAAACAGTACACCCCGACTATATCGGGAAAAATATTGTCCAAGTAATGAAAATTTTGCTTTTAATGGTCACAAGGATAGCATTTAAATATTTTCTAGAAATTTATTTGTCAAGTTCGATAAGTTTTAAACATTTTTAAATTCGTCAGTAAAGACACAAGTACGGCAAATAAAACATGCTTTTGGGTCCTAGACTACCCGGACATAAGCATAATAGTAGCTACGCACGGAGTGTCGTCACCTCGTGTGCACGTAGCCCCCACAAATATTAGCACATATTTAATTATTTCACCAATTGGAACAATTCCCTCTTACAAGGTTAGAAAGGAGACTTACCTCGCTCCGAAGACTCATAACCGGCTTCCTAGCCTGTGATGACCCAAAAGGTCATCCCGTGTATTTCTAGCTAAATCTGTGTCCCGAGGTCATGAGAACCTCCTTTTATCCTACCTCGATTCGCGTGTGCAGCCCAGGCGTGTAGCCGAGAAGCCGTTATGAGAAAAACTAATGAAAATGATATTTTTGTGTTGAAATTTGAGTAAATTTGACTTTGGTAAACAGACCAGTGATTTGACAGTCCCGGAGGGTCCGTAGGAAAATATGGGACTTGGGCGTGCCCGTAATTGAATTTCGAGGTCCCAAGTTCGAGAAATGAATTTTTAAAGAAACTTATTTTCTGAAAAATATAAAGGTTTTTGAAAATGAAATTCTATGTGAAACATGTGGTATCGGGCCCGTAGCTTAGTTCCAGAGCCTGGTACATGTTCGATATGATTTATGTGGGTTATCTATGAAATTTGGTAAGAAACGGAATCCATTTGACGTGATTCGAACCTAAATTGCAAACATTTGATGTTTAAAGGAGTTTTGAGAAATTTCATTGATTTTGGGGTTTAATCTGATGTTTATGATGTTATTTTGGTGATTTGATTACACGAATAAGTCCTAGGATGTTTCGAGGTTGTGTGCACTTTTGGTTTGAAGTTCCGAGGGCTCAGGTGAGTTTCGGGTAGGTCCCGGGAAGTTTTTAGGCTTAGAACAGGGTTGTTACAGGTTCAGAGAAGTACAGATCTCTGAACCCGCCAATGCGGTCCGCGGTCGCCTTTGTGCGTTCCGCGGTGGAAGGGTCTTCGTGGCCGCGGTCACCTTTGTGCGGTCCGCGGTGGAAAGGCGGTCCGCGGTGGAAGGGTCTTCGCGGCCGCGGTCGCTTTTGTGCGGTCCGCGGTGGGGCCTGCGGGGGGTATATTTAAACGGGATTTTCAGCTATTTTTCATTTTTCAAAATCTTAAAAACATAAGAGGCGATTTTTCAAACACTCTTTCTTCTCCAAAATATTAGTAAGTGATTTCTAACTCATTTTCTTTAATCCTTAACTTCTTTTTACAAGATTTCATCCTAGAATCTAGGGTTTCATGGTGGAATTGGGAATTTTGGGTAGAACTTAAGAATATTGAAATTTGGGGATTTAGACCTCAAATTGAGGTCGGATTCCAAAACTATTTATATATCCGGGCTCGGGGGTGAATGGGTAATCGGGTTTTGGTCCGAATTTTGAGTTTTGACCGAGCGGGCCCAGGGTCGATTTTTGACTTTTGGGGAAAACCTTAGAAAAACTCATTTCCATGCATTAGAATTGATTCATTTAAAATTTATTGATATAATTAAGTAACTTGTGGCTAGATACAAGCGAGTTGGTTGTGGAATCAAGAGGTAAAGCGGTAGTTGAGGCTTGAATTGTGTTCGTGGCATCGAGGTAAGTGTTTGGTCTAACCTTAGCTTGAGGGAATAGGTGTTGAGTCATATGTGTTACGTGTTTATCCCAGTTCAATGTATAGGTGAGGTGACGAGTACCTATGCATTGTTGTCAAGCATGCCCGTGAGTCGTTCTTTATAATATATGTGTTTTTCTTCATTATTTACTGTGTTATTAAGTAGATTTCATTTTGGAGGTTATTCAATTGTTGGAAATACTTGGTTGCGAACACTGTTGATTAATTTTCAGTTGAGGATTATCTTGTTAAGTTTTACACTTGAGCGAGATTGGTTATAGCTGTGTCCCTTGCCAGAACGGTATTTGTTTCTACTGTTGTTCCCTTGCCGGGATGTTATGATTATGATACATGTTATTGATTTTTTTCCTTGCCAAACTGTTGTTCTTGATATTGTTTGGGTGAGGAAAAGTGTAAAGAATGAAGGGTGATGCCGTGTATTTATTTGTTGCATTGTGAGGAAGAGTGTAAAGCACGAAGGGTTGTCGTGTATTTATTTGTTGCATTGTGAGGAAGAGTGTAAAGCACGAAGGGTTGTCGTGTATTTATTTGTTGCATTGTGAGTATGAGTGTAAAGCACAAAGGGTGATGTCGTGTACTTGTTTGTTCTATGTGTTTACTTCCTGTGCTATTTTTGATACTTAGGTTGTTGCTTCGTTCTGTGATTCAGAAATTGTTTCCCCTTGTCCCCAGCATGTTCTCCCCCGTTTTACACTTAACTGGTTATTTTTCTGTCGTTATTCCTGTTATATATTATTGAATTGCACATGTGTTTATTATTTGTCGTGTCCTAGCCTCGTCACTACTTCTCCGAGGATAGGCTCGGCACTTACTCAGTACATGAGCTCGGTTGTACTGATGCTACACCTACACTTCTTTATGTTGTGCAGATTATGGTACTGGACCCAGTGGACACTGATCGAGGGAGTATCCTTCAGTCCACCGGAGACACTGAGGTAGACCTGCAGGCGTCCGCAGGCCTTGGTCCCCTTCCTTATTCTACTTTCCTTTATTTCTGTTTCTAGTACTTCAGAATAACAGTTGTATTATTTCTTTCAGACCTTTTATCTGTATTAATCATAGTTAGTCCGTGACATTGTGACTCCAAAGATCCGGGTTGGCTAGTTTGAGAATTTTGCTATGTTTATGGATTTAGTTATGCATTTACTTTTTATCCGTTCTTACTTTTAAGCTTTTAGTTACGGAAAAACCAATTTTTACCTGTTCTTGCTTAATAATTAATGGTTTTTAGTAAATATGATTAAACACATTGGCTTGTCTAGCGAGTTTAACGTTAGACGCCATCACGGCCCCGATAGTGGGAATTTCGGGTCGTGACTAACCCCTTCCGATGACTCAAATTGATGCACAACGCCCCAAAACTAGCCAAATAACGGGGCAACCAATGAAAATATACTCTAACACTTATAACAATTCAATTTAAATAAATTCCCAACTCCGCTCGGAAAGTTGACAAATTGCCCTCTAGCCCACGTGCCTGGATTCCGAAATTTTTCGATGATAAAGATTACCCATAACTTTAAGAATTCAAATATATAATTCTCTTTCAACTTCATGCCCAAATTCGTGGTCAAAATCAAAAAATACACATTCTAGGTCTTTCTTCAAAACCCCTAATTTTTCTACTAATTTCCATGACCAAATGTATATACAAACCTTGTATTTAACTTGTAATGAGTAGAAACAACTTACCTTGACGTAGATGACGAAAATACCCACTTGAAGCTCTCCAAAAATCACCCAACCAAGAGAAAAATGAGAAGAAATGGCCAAATCCCGTCTTTTAAAACACTTCACTGCCCAGGCGTCCTTCATCGCGAACACGTCTGAGCCCCCGCGTTCGCGAAGCTCAGCAACACAGGCCCAGAAAAATTGCTCGCCGTGTTCGCGATCCTCCGAACGCGTTCGCGAAGGCCAGCTTCCCTATACCTTCGCGTTCGCACTCCTTTCTTCGCGTTTGCATAGGCCAAACGGCCCCTTGGCCCTGCTCCCAAATTTCTTCTACGCGTTCGCGTAGTAGACTCACTCGACCCCTCTGTGTTCGCGACCACCACCATGCGTTCGCAAAGGCCAAAGTCCAGCAGCCCCCAACTTTCATGTTCGCGGACGCGGGACTCCCTTCGCGTTCGCGAAGAAGGAAACTAGAAACGGCAAACCAGCAGCAGCTTTTCACACAAATTCGACCCGAAACCATCCCGAAACACACCCGAGGCCCCCGGGACCCCGCCAAATCACACGAATCAGTCCCATAACATAACACGGACCTGCTCGAGCCCTCAAATCACATCTAATAACATCGAAACAATGGACCGCAACTCAATTCAATCTTTATGAAATTTGAAATTTCCAAGTTCTACATTCAATGCCGAAACCTATCAAATCACGTCCAATTGACCCCAAATTTTGCACATAAGTCACATTCAACATTATGGACCTGCTCCGGCTTTCGGAATCAGAATCCGACCCCGATATCAAAATTTCCACTTCTTGTCGGACTTCTTAAAAACCTTTAAATTTCTAGCTATAGCCAAATGACTCCAAAATGACCTAAGGACCGCCGAATTTACTTTCGATCGTGCTCATAACACCAGAATCACTATACGAAGCTAATTCCCAGACTTGGAACCCCAAACGGACATCAATATCGCTGAAATTCACTTCAACCCAGACTTATGAAATTTCTTCTAAAATGCTAACTTCCACAATATACGCCGAAACGCTCCCTAGTTATCCAAAACCCGATCCGAACATACGCCCAAGTCCGAAATCATCATACGAACCTGCTGGAACCTTCAAATCATGATTCTGAGGCCGGTTACTCAAATATCCAATCTTAGTCAATTCTCCCAACTTAAGGCTTCCGAAATGAGAGTTTTCTTTCCAAATTGACTCCGAACTTCCCGAAATTCAATTCTGACCACGCCTATGAGTCATAATACCTGAAATGAAGCTGCTCATGGCCTCAAACTACCGAACGACGAGCTAGAACTCAAAACAACCGGTCGGGTCGTTACACCGCACTTGCATGAGGTTAATCTCTACCTCCATACTTGCATAAAGCTAAGCTCTGCCTCCATCTGCATAAGGCTAATCTCTGCCTTCATCTGCATAAGGATAATCTCTACCTCCATCTGCATAAGGCTAATCTCTGCCTCCATCTGCATAAGGCTAATCTCTTCTTTTCACTTGCATGGGACTAAGCCCTGTCCCGCATCCCGCATGAGGCTAATCTCTGCCTTTCACTTTCATGGGACTAAGACATGTCCCGCATCTTGCATGAGACTAAGCTCTTCCTCCATCAGCATAAGGCTAATATTTTCCTCTATCTGCATTAGGCTAATCTCCTCATTCACCTGCATGGGACTAAGCCTTATCCCGCATCTTGCAGAGAACTAAGCCTTGTCCCGCATCCTGCATGAGGCAAAGCTCTACCTCCACATTTGCATAAGGCTAATATCTACCTTCATTTGCATGAGACTAATCTCTGTCTCCATACTTGCATGAGGCTAAGCTCTGCCTCCAATTTACATTCTTTCGCCGAGACTAAGCGTTTTCTCTCCGACATTATCTATTTGCTTTTCTTTCGGGCTAAGCTCTTCCCTCTACTTCACAAGACTAAGTTTTGTCTTGTTGACATCATATTGTTGCATCTCATGGGTTGGAATATCACCAACTTGTACAAAGGCGTCATAGTCCAAAGGCATCATCCTCATAGCCGGAAGACACCATGTCATGGCCTGAGAATCTCTCAAATTTGCATATCATTATTCAAAGGTGTCATGGTTCGGAGGCACAATCTTCATGCCCCGAAAACATAATTTCATGGCCTGCGAATCTCTCACTGAGCAATTCATGGCCCAGGACGTCATGGTCCAAGGACGACATCCTTAACCGTCTGAAGAAAACTTTCATGGTCCGTAGGGAATCTGTATCACATTTAATTTCTTGCACAAATACATTCTCGTAGTATCTCTCTATTTGCAGGTGACCCGGTAATCAACCGTCATCCCAATAGGAGCAATCCCGCTCCAATCCTTTCAGTTATCTCAGACCTGACCTCTCACCATAACTATTCTTCCACCTATCCCGAAACCTTCTGTCCGTTCTTGCGATGACTTCATCGGTATATTTCGCTGATGAATCCAGAACTACACACGGCCTGATTCCTGTAAAACCAGGGATATGTAGGCAGCTCAGAAACTAGAGTGCGGCCTAAATCTCTCAAACCGTCTCGCTCGGTCAAAATTGGCCATCATGTCTTTACCCGACAACTCTTCCATCATTCCCGGGTAAAGATGGGAAGCTGTTGATACCCAATTTTTCCTAAAATTATTTTTTAAAATGTATATATATCTTCAAAATCATGCGCCAACATCAATTGACATTTTTCATAATTTCCACAATTTAAATCAATTTTCCCTAGCATTTTATTTCATATAAATAATTATAAATCTACATCACAAATGATTTTTAAAGCGTTTCTTAATTTAATATTACTATTTTGGTCCTATTAAGTCTAAATTATTTCATAAATAGCCAAATTGGCACCTTTTGGTTATAATTGCAATAACTTTGCAATTATAGCCCATGCATGCATTTTTGTGTTATTTTACCAGAAATTAGTCCATTGTATTTTTAAAATACTAAATAACTATTTTTTAAATATTTCTATGCATGACAATCATTTTTATAATAATAATTATTTTAAATCAATTGTTTTGGGTATTTAATAAACAACCCCTTTTATTTCAATTTTAGCAATTAACCAGCCCAATACCTTTATAAATTGGCCCAAAATACCTTAAGTCTAATACTAGGATTGCCGACCCAACCTCATTATCCAATCCTTGCCGTTGATCATTTTTTATCAACGGTCCAGGATCTTCCTACCATAATTAAACCAAAAGACCCCCTCCCCCCCAACCCTAATCATTTTCACCCATTCCCTTGCCGTCACTCTTCCCCTTCTCTCTCAAATGCTCTCTAGAAAACCCTAATCTCCCCTCGCCGTCACCAGCCTACTGTCGTTCTATGGTGGTTCTTCACCACCTCAGGCCTCTAATGGCCTCCTATGTGCTATGGTATCTTCGTCTCCTAGATCCTTGAGGAGATTTTCAAGGGACCTAAGCAGGTTTGTTTCGCACCTTTGGGTTTTCTTGCCTGTCTCGGGCCATTTGGATCAACCTTGAGTAAGAACCTTCTTATTTTTGTTTCAAATCCATGGTTCTCTAAGCCTATGTTATCGTCTCTGTTGTACTTTCTAAAACCCTAATTTTTGGTCTCCGATCTTTTCAGATCTGTACAAATCTGAGATGAATCGAACCTATCTCACATGCTTCCTTGAAAGATTTCTGGTTTTTCAACAGATATTCCGTTTCTTCTAAAATTAGGGTTCACTGAAAGTCATCTTCTCAAAGGTTTTCTGATTTTTGAATGTTTAATCGTCTGTTCTTATGTGCTTTTGACCGATTTATGCTAAGTTTACCTAAACTCTAGTCGATTTATGCTAAACCCCTAATTTTCTAAATGTTCTACTTCGATTATGAGTTTTCCATGTTATTTGTTGCATTGTCTCATTCTGTGTTTGACTTACATGATTTCCTTAGTCAGATTCGTTGCTTGTGATTTTTATCCTAGTCCATCCCTATTAGGGTTTCTGAAGTATTTTCTGTCTAATTGCTTTATGTTTATGGAATTTTTCCTAGCATATCTTTTATTTGTGGAAGTTAGTATTTCTCTAGAAATCAGTATCATTTTGAATTTTGACTGACTGATTCTTGATTATTTCCCTTGTTTACGACTTTAATTATTCTTCTTACCTTATTTAATTGCCTATAATGTTACCAATTCTTCACAATTATTTCCTTAATTGGACTCCTGCTTATTTACCCCTAATTGCTCATTCTTACTTACGTCTGATTTGAACTTTCTTTCCTTAAATATCTCATAACCTTTACCGTTGGGTAATGTCACGACCCCAAATCCTAACAGGTCGTGATGGAGCCTATCGTGTAACTAGGCTAGCCGACCATCACTTTACTACGCATTTATTCAATTATCACAGTTCACAATTAAATAATAAGCAAGCAACCACATCAAAATTAATAATAATAAGTCTTAGCGTCCCCTTAATACTCTAAACAAACCTCCCAAGAACTGGAGTCAATAGTCATGAGCATCTAAGAATAAATAAACTAACTCTGCTAAAACTATAATATATGTCTCT
>ML254064.1:0-41303 GCA_005239495.1 Nicotiana undulata
ATCATCATACTGCCTGGCGCGAATACGATCATACAACGAAGAACGAGCGACAGTATGGGCCAAAACACTACCCGCCTCGGAAACCTCTAATCTCACAAATCGATTGGCTAAAGCCTGAACATCCAAAGCCAAAAGTCGCTCTCCAACTGATAAATAGGCCAAGCTACCCATACTGACTGACTTCTGGCTCAAAGCATTGGCCACCACATTGGCCTTTCCCGGATGATAGAGAATAGTAATATCATAATCCTTCAGCAACTCTAACCACCTCCTCTGCCTCATATTCAACTCCTTTTGCTTAAACAAGTATTGCAAACTCTTGTGATCAGTGAATACCTCACACAATACCCCATACAAATAGTGCCTCCAAATCTTCAAGGCATGAACAATAGCTGAAGCTCCAAATCATGGACTGGATAGTTCTTCTCATGGATCTTCAACTGACGAGATGCATAGGCTATGACCTTGCCATCCTGCATCAATACCGCACCAAGTCCAACCCGTGAAGCATCACAATACACGGTATATAAACCTGAACCTGTGGGCAATACCAACACTGGTGTTGTGGTCAATGTTGTCTTGAGCTTCTGAAAGCTCGCTTCACACTCCTCGGACCATCTGAACCGAACACTCTTCTGCGTCAACTTGGTCATAGGGGCTTCTATAGATGAAAACCCCTCCACGAACCGGCGATAATAGCCTGCGAGGCCTAAGAAACTCCGAATCTCTGTGGCTAAAGTGAGCCTAGGCCAATCTCTAATTGCTGAAACTTTCTTCGGATCCACCTGAATGCCCTCTGCCGATACCACGTGGCCCAAGAATGCCATAGAACTCAATCAGAACTCGCACTTAGAAAACATGGCATACAACTGCCGATATCTCAGAGTCTGGAGGACGACTCTAAGGTGCTGCTCATGCTCCTCTCGGCTGCGAGAGTATATCAAAATATCATCAATGAAAATAATAACGAACGAATCCAAGTAAGGCCTGAATACCCGGTTCATCAACTCTATGAAAGCAGCGGGGGCATTAGTTAACCCAAACGACATGACCAAAAACTCATAATGCCCATAACGAGTACGAAAAGCCGTCTTAGGCACATCAGACGCCCTGATCCTCAACTTATGGCAACCATATCTAAAGTCTATCTTAGAGAATACCGTAGCACCCTAAAGCTGATCAAATAAGTCGTCAATCCTTGGCAAAGGATACTTGTTCTTGATAGTAACCTTATTCGACTGTCGGTAGTCAATACACATCCTCATTGAGCCGTCTTTCTTCTTCACGAACAATACTGGAGTGCCCCAAGGAGAAACACTAGGCCTAATGAAGCCTTTATCCAACAAATCCTGTAATTGTTCCTTTAATTCCTTCAACTATGGCGGAGCCATACGATACGAGGGAATAGAAATGGGCTGGGTGCCCTCAGCTATCTCAATACAAAAGTCAATATCCCTGTCGGGTGGCATACCCGGCAGGTCAGCAGGGAATACCTCCGGAAACTCACGAACCACGGGCACGGACCCTATAGAAGGAACCTCAGCACTAGAATCACGAACATAGGCCAGATAGGCCAAACAACCCTTCTCGACCATACGCCGAGCCTTCATATAAGAAACAGATCTACCAGAAGAATGACTAGGAGTCCCTCTCCACTCTAAACGAGGTACTCCTGGCAAGGCTAAGGTCACTGTCTTGGCATGACAGTCCAGAATAGCATAATAGGGAGATAACCAGTCCATCCCCAATATAACATCAAAGTCAACCATATCAAGAAGCAAAAGATCAACCTGAGTCTCCAGACCACCAATAACTATTGCGCAAGCACGGTAGACTCGATCTACCACTATAGAATCACCCACCGGTGTAGACACATGTACAACAGTACTCAAAGAATCACGAGGCATACTCTGATAAAGGGCAAAATATGAAGACACATAGGAGAATGTAGAACCCGGATCAAATAACACCGAAGCCTCTCGGATGCAAACTGAAACCGTACCTGTAATAACTGCATCAGAAGCCTCAGCATCAGGACGAGCAGGAAAAGCATAACACCTGGGATGAGCCCCTCCAATTTGAACATCCCTGGGTCTACCTGATGCAGCCTGGCCTCTACCCCTCGTGGCCTGTGCTCCACCTCTATGAACCTGGCCACCACCTCTGGCACCTCGACCACCAACCCTAGCTGGCTGAGGGGGTAAGGGTGCACCTCCTGTGGGAACCAAGGCACGGGAACCCTGATACTGGGGTCCACTCAAAGCTCGAGGGAAAAATCTGGAAAGGTGCCCCGGTATACCACAAGTATAACAAGATCTCGGCTGCTGCGGCTGTGGACTCGAAAACTGGCCTTGACGACCCTGATAACCTCCCTGAAAACTCTGGAGTGGCTGTGCACTGATAGATGCTGGCGGTGCACTAACATGCGCCAGCAGTGCACAGGGAGATACCTAGAGTGCTGACTGAAAAGGTCGGGGCGGATGATCCCTACTGAATGAATCCCTTCCTCCAGATGAGGCTCCACTGAATCTACCAAAATGACGGGGCCTCTTGTCAGCCCCCTGACCACCTCCCTGTGACAAAATCATCTCAATCCTCCTGGCCACATCGGCCGCATCCTGGAATGAAATATCAGTACTCGACTCCCTGGCCATCTGGAGTCGTATAGGCTGGGCCAATCCCTCAATGAACCTCCGAACTCTCTCCCGATCAGTGGGGAGTATCATCAATGCATGCCTGGCTAGAGCGATGAACCTGGTCTCGTACTGAGTAACAGACATAGATCCCTGCTGGAGGCGCTCAAACTGCCTCCTAAGATCCTCTCGCTGATTAAGGGGAAGGAACATCCCCAAAAATACCTCTGTGAACTGAGCCCAAGTCAAAGGTGCAGACCTAGCTGGTCTGGCTAAGCAGTAGTCCCTCCACCAAGTCTTGGCTGCGCCAGATAGTCGAAAAGTAGCGAAGTCAACTCCATTAGACTCCACTATGCCCATGTTCCGAAGAACCTCATGACAACTGTCCAAGTAATCCTGTGGGTCCTCTAACGGTGCACCAGTAAAAGTCGCAGTGAATAACTTGGTGAATCTGTCCAGTATCCATAGAGTATCTGCTGACATAGCTGCACTCTCGGCTGCCGGTTCCACAATACCCGGCTGAGCTACTCCAGCTATCTGAGGTGCTGGAGTCTGAAACTGAGTGGCAACCTGCTCTGGGGTATCAATAACAGGAGTCTGGGTCCCTCCTCCAGCCTGAGATCCAGCTGGTGCACTAGGAAGAAGACCGTCCTGAGCCACACTCTCCATAAGTCCTACCAAACGGACAAGAGCGTCCTGAAGCACTGGGGTAGCTATGAATCCCTCTGGGACCTGCACTGGGACTGCTGGAATTGGGACCTCCTCGTCAGACTCGACCTGAGGGTCCTCCACTGGGGCTGCTGCTCTAGGCTGAGCCCTGCCCCAGCCTCGGCCTCTAGCACGTCCTCGTCCTCGACCTCGACCCCTCGTAGGAGCTGTAGCAGGAGTGTCGGGCTGCTGAGCGGAACCAAGGGAAGCACGTGTCCTCGCCATCTGCGAGAGAGTAGAATAGAACTCAATCAGTACTCAGAATGTATATCGCACGATAGAGAATGAAAAAATGTGGAGTTATCCTAACTTTGCAGCCTCTGGGGGATAAGTACAGACGTCTCCGTACCAATCCCCCAGACTCTACCAAGGTTGTCCATGAGTTGTGAGACCTAAGCAACCTAGAGCTCTGATACCAACTTGTCACGACCCGAAATCCCACCTTTCAGGTCGTGACTGCGTATTACGTTGAACCCGCTAGACAAGCCAACGTACACAACACCTTGACATTTTTAAAACAACTTAACAGTAATAAAGCAATTTTCTTTCAAACTTTTACTGAAATAACTAAGACCACTTCAAAAGTTTTACAGCAGAAATGTAATAATACTCCGATAAACGCATAATGAAATGGTAAAGATAACAACATCGCAAAATCCCAAAACCGGGGTGTGACAACCTCACGAACTATCTATAAGAATACTAAATACAAGTCTAAAAGGAAATACAATATTGTCTTTAGAACGGAAGGAGAAATAAGACAATAGGATACTAATAGCAGGAGAGACTCCAGGGTCCACGAACGCCAGTGGTATACCTTGAAGCTCGATGTGGACTGAAGGTGACTTCCTCAGAGCGGTCCACGGGGTCCGGAAGCGGAATCTACACAACATAGAGATGTGCAGTGTAGTATCAGTACAACCGACCCCATGTACTGAGTAAGTGTCGAGCCTGACCTCGGCCGAAGTAGTGACGAGGCTAGTCTTAGCAAATAATGTTTACCTGTCCTATTCTACAACACAAAGTACAGATAACAAAGCAAGGAAGAATAACAGTCATATACGGGGAACGGGAGCAGATAAAGGGACAACAATGAGATAGAGCAGTTAATTAACATCAAATAAGAAAAGAAACAATTTACCGAAAACTGATAAGGTATGAATGACATGTCTAAATGATTACAATGGCACGGCATCACCCTTCGTGCTTTTACTCTCTTCCTCACCAATGCAATGTATGTTGTAATCAATGTAATCAAGGCACGACATTAACCTTCGTGCTTTCAATAAATGTAAACATGGCACGGCATCACCTTCGTGCTTTTACTCTCTTCCTCACCAATGCAATGTATGTTGTAATCAATGTAATCATGGCACGGCATTAACCTTCGTGCTTTCAAATGAATGTAAACATGGCACGGCATCATCCTTCGTGCTTTTACTCTCTTCCTCACCAATGCAATGTATGTTGTAATCAATGTAATCATGGCACGGCATTAACCTTCGTGCTTTCAAATGAATGTAAACATGGCACGGCATCATCCTTCGTGCTTTTACTCTCTTCCTCACCAATGCAAGACAATGTGTATGGTAAGTAATACAACATAGTGGAAATATACAGTTCAAACCACCCGGCAAGGGGAAAATATCAGCCAATATCTCAATAAATGCCCGACAAGGGTCTCAGCTATAACCAAACAACTCAATATATATACTGTATACTTGGATCCTCAATTGAACCAAAATTTCATAATCTCTACAACAAGTACATCAACCAGAATCAACTTCTTAAGTAGAGGAAATTACATAATATGATGAACATTGAAGAAATAACTGAATTTTATCAAAAATAGACTCACGGGCATGCTTGACTCACAATGTATAGGTACTCGTCACCTCACCTATACATTGAACATGATAAACACATAACACATAACATACAATACCTAATCCCTCACCAAAGTTAGGCAAGACACTTACCTCGGTCCAAAGTATAGCAATCAACCCTCTAAGACCGTCTTTCCTTTATAATCCGACTCCGAAACAACGATATCTAGGCATAATTAATTCAATAATATCAATAAAGACTCAATAACACGATCTCATAGCCTAGATATNCTACCCAAAACCCTTAATTTCTACTTGATTTTATGATTTTAGGCCTAGATTTCTAGTGATTATGGAAGTAATATGGGAGAAATCGATGCTAGGAAGCTTACCCAAGAGGCTATGGAGGAAGAATTGGTTTAAGGCTCGTCAATGGGGGTTGGGGATGGAGGAGAAGACTGAAATTTAGAAATTCCCATATAAGGTTATGTTTTTTTGGTATTTTAAAATGACTGAACAAATTTGTGCTCTGCGATCGCAGAAGAACAGTTGCGATTGCAGAAGAGGACCTGGTGATAGCCCTACGCGATCGCAGAACCTATGGCCCCCACCCTATGCGATCACAACACCCCACACGCGACCGCACTGACCAAAACACCCCAGACCCCTGGACCACCCAGTACCCTATGCAATCGCGGAACATACATTCCGACCGCAGAGAACATTAGTGACCCCCTCCCAACCTTACTCTATGCGATCGCACTGAAAAAATTGACAGACACCAGAAAATCAGTTAGACACCAGATTTTTCATGACTTTTACACTCCGTTAAGCTACCCGGAACTTACTCGAGCCCTCGGGTCTCAAAACCAAAAACACACACGACTCCCAACCCATCCTACGGACTTATTCCAGCATTTAAATCACCAAAACATCATCAAAATCAAGGAATTAAACCTCAAAACTCATAAAATTTCCTCAAAATTTCATAAAGCTTAATTATTCCAATTTTGATCCGAAACATGTCATTTCAAGTCCGTTTTACACCAAATTTCACAGATCAGTCACATAACATATATTAAACCTGTTCCGGGCTTCGGAACCATAATACGGGCCCGGTAACACGGTTTTCACATAATTATTCATTTTCAAAATCCTTTATTATTTTCACAAAACAATATTTCTTTAAAAAATCATTTCTCGAGCTTGGAACCTCGGAATTCGATTCCGGGCATACGATCAAGTCCCATATTTTCCTCGGGTCCGGGTCCGTTTACCAAAAATATTGACCAAAGTCAACTTTTTTCAATTATTTATTATAAAAATTCCATTTCATCAAATTTCAACCTAAAGACTTCCCGGCTACACGCCCGGGATGTGCACGCATATCGAGGTGAGATTAACAGAGGCTTTCGGAGCCTCAGGACACAAATTTAGCTGAATTTACTTAGGATGAACTTTTGGGTCATCACAATACCAAATCAATGGTCACATCTCAAGTCAAGAAACTCATGAGTACGCAGAATTCTTATGAAGTATTTTGCACGCTTCTACCGAGGCGAGTAGCCCGATTCCATACGAGTATTTCATAGAAATGCTGAGGTAAAGGATCCGATTCCATAAGAATGTGATACGTGATACTTCCGAGGCGCACGAAACTATCCCATAAGAGTGTGTTACAGTATCCTGCCGAGGAGAATGGTCTGATCCCATAAGAGTGTGTTACAATATCATGTTGAGGAGAACAACTCGATCAGATAAGAGTGTGTTACAATAATCCTGCCGAGGCGAACGACCCGATCCAATAAGAGCGATCCCATAAGAGTGTGTTACTATATCCTGCTGAGGCGAACGACCCAATCACATAAGAGTGTGTTACAATAATCCTGCTGAGGCGAAAGGCCCGATCCCATTAGAATAAGAAGCTTTAATGAGCCCTTGACCCCACTCACGAATATACATGTGAGTTATGAAATTTAAGAAAACTTTTCGATGAATACGCACAACACGGAAGAAATTCGTAAGGGAAGCACACTTTCCACGGCTAATCAAGTAGCTCGTCAAATTTCTAAATTAGCGAGTCCATCACTCTACGCAAATCTAATCCCAGGTAGTAATGCGAAATAAAGTAATTAAACAGGCAAGAATAACTCAATTAGCACAATTAAAGCATGACGTGAATCTAAGTCTATCCGGACATAATCAGGAACAACGTACGCATGGACACTCGTCACCTTGTACATGTGTAGCTCCCACAATATGTTGCATGTAATAAGCATAACACCTACGGGGTAAATTCTCCCTCACAAGGTTAGACAGGAGACTTACCTCACTCCGAAGTTCCATAACCGGCTCTTATGCCTCTCTAACACCTCAAACCGATGACCATCAATCCAAAACTTGCCAAACAGTATTCAAACTAATAAAAATATACTCTAATACTCATGATTAATCAATTTAACAATTCCCAACTTCGCTCGTAAAGTCAACAAAGTCAACCCTCGGGCCCACATGACCGGATTCCAAAACGTTTTGAAGATAAACATTACCCATAACACCACAAACTCAAATATATAATTTATTACTAATTTCATTCCAATTTCGTGGTCTAACTCCAAGAATACCAAATTCTAGACTTTCTCTTAAAATCCAACAATTTCTATCAAATTCCATGTTAAAATCTGTATATAATCTATGTATTTAACCCGAAACACGTGGGAATAACTTACATCACAATATATGGTGAAAATCTCCTCTTCAAGAACTCCAAAAATCATCCAACCAAGTAAAAATGTGAGAGGAATGGGCTGAACCCCGAAATAAAGTATTAATAACAACCTCAGATGTCGTATATACGACATGAGTACGCAAATGCGAAGGACGCAAATGCGACAATGGCGTCGCAAATGCGAAGCCTGACAATTCTGCCTAAGTCGCAAATGCGATCTTAGAGACAACGCGAAAGCGACAGTTGCTTCGCAAATGCGGAAGCTGCCTCAATCGCAAATACGATTTAATTGTTCGCAAATGCGAACTCTCCTGCCCCAACCCATCTTCACAAAAGCGAGAATGATCTCGCAAATGTGTCCATCGCTAATGCGATAAAAACCTTGCAAATGCGAGAACAGAGCACTAGAACCAACTAAACCTCTACAAGCTCATTGAAACGCGTCCAAAATCATCCGAGCCCTCGGGGCTCTAAACCAAACATCCACACAAGTCTAAAAACATAAAGAGAACTTGCTCGCACGATCAAAACACCAAAATAACCTCTAGAATCATGAATTGAACGCCAAAAAAATCACAATGAACTTCAAGAACTTCTAAAATTGCAACCAAGCGCCCAATCACATCAAATCAACTCCAAATGGAACCAAATTTTGCAGGCAAGTTCCAAATGACGAAATGGACCTATTTCAAGTCCCGAACCCAAAATCCTAACCCGATATCCTTAAAGTTAAACTATGGTCAAACTTAGGAAATTCCAAACTTTAAATGCCAACTTTGCACAGTAAGTGTCGAAATGCTCTCGGACCACCTGATACTCAACCCGAACATACGCTCAAGTCTAAATCATCATAGGAACCCATAGGAACCTTCAAATCCCAATTCTGAGGTCGTTTACTCAAAAGTCAAGCCTTGGTCAACTCTTCCAACCTAAATCTTCCTAATTGAAAATTTTCCATCCGAATCAATTCCGACTATGCGTATAAGAAATATAGCTTGAAGTGAAGATACTTAAGGCCTCAAACCGGCGAACGACACACTAGAACTCAAAACGACAGGTCAGGCTGTTACATTCTCCCCCACTTAAACATACGTTCATCCTCGAACGTGCCAAGAGTCGCTGCGGAATTGACCAAAATCACTGTGTAACACCTCATGCACCCACCCGTGCCACCACAACCCACGTGAGCACATTAGTTTGAGCCAGACTGAAGATCCTCCCTTTTACCTTATCCAACAAGCCTTATGACCAAATTCCAACATTTAAAATTTCCCACGAGACCTAATTTCAACATACGAACACCGTAAAAATCTAAACCCACCGTACCAAATATGATCATGCACCCACGCTGAGATCACACCGCACAATTCGTATGTCCATAATAACATCCTCCGACTATAATAGCTGCAAATTCAAGAACCAGATGCCCGTAGTATAACTCATAACACATATAAGCCCGTTCTCAACCCTCACAATATTGCAACGATGAAAGAGATGTGCAGTAACTCATAGCCACTCGTCAAATCAATAAGTTATGGAGTTTCTCCGCTTGACAAGAATCGTTACCTCATTCTGAACTGAATAATGACATTTTCTCTTTAATATACCTTACATAAATCCGATCGCACTAATTTCAGGCTCAATAACCTTGTCTCATCTAATAGAAGATGCTTAAGAAATAAGCCACCTCAAACACTAACTAAAATCTCATATGACACCATCAATGTGCCAATGAGCTACAACTCGAATATGACACATAAGGAAGAAGGGACTCTGGCAAAAAACTACCCATCCCGCGTAACGAACAAAATGGTTAACAAATGCTATGTTCTCAGAGATGAGAAACAAGAGACGCAAAAATAAGTATAGGGAACCGTACTCAACATCTCACTATTGCGACGTGCAACCCGATCCACACATGATACTATTACAGCGTGCAACTTGATCCAAACATCATAACCGTGGTGGCGTTCCACTCGATCCACACATAATAATCAATAAGGAAATTCCCATCGAGCCGTAATTCTCATATCTAGGAAATGCCCGAATATCGACCACAAGCATGCCAAGTGCATAAATACGACCCTGGGGAGACGGATAGCACCATGCGCTATAAAAACTCAAGCACGACTAAGGTGCAATAAACGACCTGCATCTAGAGAGCCATCTTGCTCATATAACACCACAAGTTACACGGGATCACAACGCATGTGTGAATGATCAAGCTGTCTTATAACCCACATGGCATAATATAGTATTACAGAGAATAGTTTACGACGAGAATAACATCCAACAGCCGAAGACTCCTCCATAAGCAATGCTATGCTGAATGAACACATCCGACCTAATGTAGAGTATACCTTCACATTAGATCTACTAGCGGACCTCAAGCCGATTCCGATCATCCCATACTAGGCCAATAACCTTTCAAGGATCCACAATGACCCTATTCATGACACATAATAGCAACCCTAATCCGGAACAAACTCCCACAGTCCACAACCAAAGGAATAGAGTGCCTCTCAGTCATTACCTCTCCCATTGGCGACAATACCAAAATCTCCATACCTGATTTCAATCTCTAATAATCGAATTACTGACACGTCACACCTGTATGATCTTTCGGTGGTATATACTCCTACAACCTTCTGCACCAGGTATAAAACTCTGAACATTAATGGCTATAACGACCCGGTCGGTCATTCTGTAGAATTTGCATTATTATTGTTGTTATTGCCTTTTCATAGGTTGGTTATGCTATTTATGATGTGTTAGAGTCGGTTGGCTTGGGTTCAGAATGGCTGTAGTGAGAATTGAGACATTTAGTCTCTAAAAATAGCTTTGTAGTTGGAAAAGTCAACTGAGAGTTGACTTATTGGTAAACGACCTCGGAATGCAGATTTTATGGCTCGGATAGCTTCGTTAGGTGATTTGGGACTTAGGAGTGTGTTCATAATAATTTTGTGATGTACGGTGTAGAATTAAGCTTGAATTGGCGAAAGTTGGAGATTTGGAAGTTCTTAGGCTTGAATTCGACGTAGATCTGGTGTTTTGGTGTTGTTTTGGGTGTTCCGAAGGTTCAACTAAGTTCAGGTTATGTAATGGGACTTATTGGTATGTTAGTACGGGGGCCCGAGGAGCTCGGGTGAGTTTCAGATAGGTTTGGGCTGCGTCGTGCTCGTTTTCTTATGCTTCAACGTCGTTTCTTCAAGCAAAAATGATATCATAGTGAACAAATGAGCTCCGATTAGTAGTTTTGAATAAAGCATTAGATCCGTATCGTAATTACGGTCCCGTAGAAAAGAGAATCGTCAAATTTGGACATCGTATGAGGATTTTATGGCCATTTTACCAAGGTTGCCAGATTGTTCAGGTTAATTACGAATTTGCCCCTGACGACGTATTAAAAACCTGCACTATTTGCAAATCTTAAAACCTACATATCTCCTTCATTATAAGGTCAAATTGAGTGATTCAAAAGCCTAAAGTGATTAGAATTTCACAAGGAATCCATTGGGAGCAGTAAAACGCGTGAACAGTATATATATAACGAGCACTCCGAGTTTTCTTCCAATTTATGAATGGAAAAAGCTTTTGAGGCGATTTTTAAGAGAGGAAATCATTGTTCTTCATTGAGGTAAGGATTTTGGACCCTATAACTCGATTTTATGTGATTAAGGATCAAAATATCAGTGTTTAATTCATGAAAATCAGTAGAACATTGGGTTTTAGGGCTTGAGATTAAGAGACTTTTAGGGGTCGATTTGAGGGGTCAAACGAACTCCGATTTTGGTGTTCTTTATATGCACGGATTCGTGAGAGAACGAAGAACACTTTTGTATAAAAATTCTAAATTTCGGGATGTGGGCCCGGGGGTCGGGTTTTGACCGGTTTCGGACTTTTAGGTTAATTTCGATATTTTTCAATTGGAAATTGTTCCTTAAGCATATATTGATGATAAAAGTCTGAACTTGGTAGATTTGGAGCCTTCGGAGGTTGATTCGAGAGACAAGCGCATTGCGGAATAATTCTAGGCTAGTTTTGAGGTAAGTAATGTCTTGAAATCCTATCCTGAGGGTATGAAACCCCGGGCTATGCACCCTTCATGGTTTTTTGAAATTCAAAGGTTGAAACTTTGGAGATATCTTCCCTATTTAGGCGACTATTGAGTTGCTAAACCGACTTTTAAGCCTGTGCTTAACTAGTATTATTTTATTATGATATGATTTGGGCTGTAAGCCGTGTTTGGGGTCTAGTGCCGATCTGTTTTCCCCTTGGGGGTTGTGTTTACTATATTTTCCTCACTGATATGTTATGATTTTACACAGTCTTTTCCTGGTAAATTGTTTTGACACTCAGAGTACTTTGATACTATTTACTGAAAAATGAAACACTGTTTTGGGTTGAGAACCCGGTATGTCTATGGCCTAAGGGAAAATTGAGAGTGTCTGACTGAATGAGGCTTTCAAGCCTATATTGTGAGGAGGCTTCCAGGCCTTATGAGAGAGGTGAGAAGGCTTCCAGGCCTTATGTTATTATTGCGCTTGGGTTGTAGGAGCCCCTTCGGAGTCTGAGCCCATTTCCAGTGAGCGCTGGAGAGGTGAGGAGGCTTTCAGGCCTTATGAAAGGGGTGAGAAGGCTATCAGGCCTTATGATGTTATAGCGCTTGGGCCGTAGGAGCCCCTCCGTTGTCTGCACACACCCCCAGTGAGCGCCGATACAGATTGAGTGATGATGATTGCCCGCGGGGCTGATACTGAGTGATGAATTATACTGAGTGATTGAGGGAATGCCTGAGGGCATCTGTTCTGAGAAATGATTTTGTCCTGAGGGGCAGTTTTATGAAGATTTTACTGAGTTTTCGAACGATGATTTACTTCGTTTTCAAACTGAGGATTTCACTGAGATATATTGATATTTACTTATTCTCAAAGGTTTTCTGGAAACTGATTTCGAACTTATGAAATTGCTGAATACTACTTGGTGACTTGATGTTTACTGGTTCTTGTGAAATGGTGTATCTGTTTGTGTGCTTTATATTTCTCAGACTGTGATTTCTTTTCGTTACTACTGAGTTGGCGTACTCATAAAGACTCCCCGTGCCTCTGTGCACAGATTCAGGTGACGATCTGGAGCAGTAGCAGTTTTTGCTTGTTCGTTAGCGGATTTCACGGGACTTCGAGGTAGCTGTCCAGCATCCACAACTTCTCCATTTCCCTTCCTTATTATATTTTTATCAATTGATTCAGAGACATATATTATAGCTTTTAGCAGAGTTAGGATTATTCATTCTTAGATGTTCATGACTATTGACTTCAGTTCTGGGAGGTTGTTTAGAGTTGTTTAGTTCATGGTTGGGGGCGTTAGACTTATATAATTTATTTCTTTATTATGACTGTTGTTTATTGTTATTTTGTGAACTGTTATAATCGAACAAATGCGTAGTAAATTGATGGTTGGCTAGCCTAGTTCCACGATAGGCGCCATCACGGCCTGTTAGGATTTAGGGTCGTGACAATGGCTATCGACCATGTTATTTCCATAGTGCTAGTCAAGCATCCGCACTAAAATACCCAACACTTCTTCCACAAAAGAGACCATCTTCAGGCTGCCCGAAAATAGTGCCATCATACTCTGAACATCTAAAATCTTCCCCCTCTCCTCCGAGCTCGTGACATTCTTATCAAAACCAAACCGCAACCTTGATCCTCAATTTCCAATTTCCATACCGCTCAATACACCTATCATGCCGCTACGCGAGAGTCCAAGAATTTCATCGTAACCCCTGAACCACCAGTAGAATAAACACTTCATCGGCTAAAACCCCATTCACTCCACTAATTTCAGAAGCACAATTGCAACACGCAACCAAATTCCCTTAACCGTAGAAAATAAAACCTCAAGTTGTGGTCTAAACCACCATAACTCTTCTGGGATCCATTTACACAGAACATGCCATCATAATCAAATACCTAAAAATCAATCAAATTATGGTGGTTGTCATGCCCGCGCGTATAACCACGAATAACATGCATAGCCTTAACACACCGAAGGAGCTAATCATTTCCACAACCATGTTGATTCAAACCATAACAAATTGACTCAACTTCTTCCAACTTACTTTTGGCTTGCTTTTGAAATAATAGTTCTATTCAAACAAATAATGGACCTCAAACAACACTCATCCCGAGTGACCCAAATCACGCAACCACATCGCCCCAATACCCATCAGCCATCTCATACCCTCCTTATGCACTCAATAGTATCACCAACTGATACATCCATTTAGAAAGACCTCATGCGAATCCGAAGCTATTTCTCCCATTTCTCTAACACTGAACCGTAGACCCGATGATAACATAGAAAGTCCCCAAGTATTCTTCACACTATGCTGCAAAACCCAGTCCTCAGCCACATAACTGTCATGACCCGAATTTCTCACCGTCGGGTCCGTGATGGCGTCTAACGTTGAACCCGCTAGACAAGCCAACGTGTATTTTCAATTTACCTTATTCCTTGATTAATAATTAAGAATAGATAAACTACAACATTAACCTGAATGAAATATAAGGCGAAGCAAGATATATATAAATATTCCAAAGCAAAGCCTTTACGAAGTTTCACCAAAACTAGCCAAATCCTAGAATAGTGGAGTCACATCTCACGGACTGTCTAAGAGTAATACACATAAATGTCTGAAAGAAATAAATACATCCGGTTCTAAATCAACTAGAACAGAAATACAAGGAAAAATAGGAGGGGGTGCCAAGGCCTGTGGACGCAAACAGGACTACATCGGTGTCTCCGGGTGGACTGAAGGAAGCCTCCTAGCTCTAATATCCAAGGGGCCCTGCACCGAGATCTGCACAACAAAAGACGTGCAGGTGTAGTATTAGTACAACCGACCCCATGTACTGAGTAAGTGTCGAACCTAACCTCGGAGAAGTAGTGACGAGGCTAGGACACGACGAGTAAGACAACCTGTGAAATTTAATAATAATCGGGAGAAATAACAGCAAGAATAATAAGTTAAGCATAAGGGGAAAAAAGGATCATGATGGGGAAAAGAGCAATCAAATAACAACAATAACGGAGGAAGATGAAAGTTCAGATATCAAAATAACAACAGGAAATAACAAACACAAAGAAAAATAGTGCACGGCATCACCCTTCATGCTTTTACTCTCATCCTCATCAAATAATAAATAAAAGCAAGTGCACGGCATCACCCTTCGTGCTTTTACTCTCATCCTCACAATAACCAATAATAACGACACGACATCACCCTTCGTGCTTTTAATATCATAACATGGCACAGCATCACCCTTCGTGCTTTTACACTCGCATCCTCATGATAAACAATACACGGCATCACCCTTCGTGCTTTACACTCTTCCTCATAGAAATCAATACACGACATCACCATTCGTGCTTTACTCTCTTCCTCACCCAAACAATATCAATAACAAAAGTTTGGCAAGGAAGAAATCAACAATATGAACCATAACAATAATTCACAACATCCCGGCAAGGGAACAACAATAAAAATATCACCATCCCGGCAAGGGACACAACTATAACCAATCTCACTCAAGTACATATCTTTATATAAGATTCCTAAACCGAAAAAAATACTCAACAATATTCATTACCAAGAATTTCCACCAAATGAAATACCGCCAAACTGAAATTCAAGCTATAACACAATACATATCAATGAAAATCACATAATTCATAATATCCGACTCACGTGCATGCTTGACACCAACGTATAGGTACTCGTCACCTCAACTATACGTGGAACATCGTATAAACACATAGCAAATAAGACTCAACGCCTATTCCCTCAAGCTAAGGTTAGGCCAAACACTTACCTCGACTTCCACGACAAAAATCAAGCGTCAATCACCGCTTTTCCTTTTGAACTTGACTCCAAATCGATTGTATCTAGACATAATTGACTCAATAACACCAATAAACGCTAAATAATTCAATTCCAATGCTTAATTATAGCTTTTCTAACATTCTTCCCAAAAAGTCAAAATTCGACCCCGGGCCTGCTTGGTCAAAACACGAGGTTCAGACCAAAACCCGATCAACCATTTACCCACGAGCCCGAATATGTAATTAGTTTTGAAATCCGACCCCAAAACGAGGTCTAAATTCCAATTATACAATAAGCCCTAACTCTACCCAAATCCCTAATTTTCTACCCTTAAGAACATGATTTAGGCCTAGAAATCTAATGGGTGTTGATAAAAATTGAAGAAAACGAGTCTAAGATTGTGTACCTATGATTTTTTAGTGAAGTTCTCTTTCAAAAATCGCCCAATTTGGAGTTTGGAAGAAGACGTTATGAGGTTTTGATTAAATCCCGTAATGGCTACTGGTTTTAAAATAACTGGGCAAAATTTCCCTATGCGTTCGCGACCTGGGTGGTGCGTTCGCATAGGTTGTCTCCTATTTCTCTTTGCGTTCGCACTGCCTTGGGTGTGTTCGCATAGGGTTAAAAAATCACCCAGCCCTAGCCCCAAATACTCTATGCGTTCGCGGCTTATTGGGTGCGTTCGCGTAGAGTAATTATCTTATGCTCCGCGTTCGCACCCTGAACTATGCGTTCACATAGTGTTAGCCAACCCCCCTCCCCGCGTGTGCTATGCGTTCGTATGAAATCCCATGCGTTCGCGTAGGGTAAAATCCCTGGACACCAGCAACAACAATTACACATCAGATTTTCAAGTCTAAAAATGCTCCGACGCCTATCCGAAACTCACCCGAGCCCTCGGGGCTCCAAACCAAAACTCGTGCGTTCAAATCACCAAAATAACCTCTTAAACAACGAATTTATCATAAACATCAAAGAAATTTCCCATAACTTACAAAGTATCAAAATTTACAACCGTGGGTCCGAATCACGTCAAACGACTTCTGTTTCTTACCAAATTTTACAGACATGTTATAAATATTATATTGAACATGTACCTGGCTCCGGAACCAAAATACTGGCTCGATACCATAGGTTCCACACATAATCAAATTTCTAAACTCCTTTATATTTTCAGAAAAACAATTCCTTTCAAAAATTTATTTCTCGGGCTTGGGACCTCGGAATTCGATTCCGGGCATACGCCCAAGTCTCATATTTTCTTACGGACTCTCCGGGACCGTCAAATCACGGGTCCGGATCCGTTTACCAAAAATGTTGATCAAAGTCAACTTAATTCAAATTTCAAAAACAAAACTATCATTTTTCTCAGTTTTTCACATAAAGGCTTTCCGGCTATACGTTTGGGCTACGCACGCAAATCGAGGTGAGTTAAAAGGAGGTTTTCACAACCTCGGAACACAAAATTGACTTATAAAACACGAGATGACCTTTTGGGTCATCACAATAACGAACCCAAGATCTTTAAACACCTCTAAAATAAACGTTCGTCCTTGAACGGACATAGAAAGGTACCTGAATCGGGGAAAAGATGGGGATATCGGCTCCGCATATCGGACTCGGACTCCCAGGTATCTGCCTCGGCAAGCTGACCTCTCCACTAAACACGAACAGAAGGATAACTCTTCGATCTTAGCTGACAAATCTGCCGGTCTAATATGGCTACCGGTTCCTCTTCATAAGTCAAATCCTTGTCCAACTGGACACTGCTGAAGTCTAGCACATGGGATGGATCAGTGAGATACTTTTGAAGCATAGATACATGAAACACTGGATGCACCGCTGATAAACTCTGTGGAAAAGCAAGCATGTAGGCCACCTCTCCCACTTTATCAAGAATCTCAAAGGGACCAATGTACCTAGGGCTCAACTTGACCTTCTTTCCGAACCTCATCACGCCCTTCATGGGCGACATCCGGAGCAATACCCGGTCTCCTATCATGAATGCCAAATCTCAAACTCTGCGGTCTGCATAACTCTTCTGCCTGGACTGAGTTGTACGAAGTCTATCTTGAATGATCTTCAATTTATCCAAGGCATCTTGCACTAACTCTGTACCCAACAATCGAGCCTCTCCCGGCTCAAACCACCCAACTGGCGACCGACACCGCCTACCATACAACGTCTCATAAGGAGCCATCTGAATGCTCGACTGATAGCTGTTGTTGTAGGCAAACTCAGCTAGAGAAAAAAAAATAGTCACAAGACCCTCCAAAGTCAATGACACATGCTCGCAACATATCCTCCAAAATATGAATAGCACGCTCGGACTGTCCGTCCGTCTAAGGATGAAACGTTGTGCTCAACTCAACTCGTGTGCCCAACTCACGCTGAAATACTCTCCAGAAATGTGAGGTGAACTGCGTACCCCGGTTAGAAATAATGGACACGGGCACACCTGAAGCTGATCAAACAAAGCTTCAATCCTCGGCAATGGGTACTTGTTCTTAGTAGTAACCTTGTTCAATTGCTGGTAGTCAATGCACATCCTCATCGTTCCGTCCTTCTTCTTAACAAACAACACGGGCGCACCCCAAGGAGAAACACTAGGCCTAATAAAGCCTTTATCAAGCAAGTCATGTAACTGATCCTTCAACTCCTTTAGCTCTGGCGAGGACATACGATATAGCGGAATAGAAATGGGCTGAGTTCCCGGAGCCAAATCAATGCAAAAGTCAATATCCCTGTTGGGTGGCATACCCGGCAGGTCTACAGGAAACACCTCTAGAAACTCACGGACAATGGGCAAAGACTCCATAGAAGGAACCTCGGCACTAGAATCACGAACATAAGCCAAATAGGCTAAACACCCCTTCTCGACCATGCGCCGAGCCTTCATATATGAGATAACCCTGTTGGAAGAATGACCAGGAGTCCCCCTCAACTCTAATCGAGGTACTCTCGGTAAGGCCAAAGGTCACCGTCTTGGCATGACAGTCCAGAATAGCATGATAAGGAGATAACAAATCCATCCCCAAGATAACATCGAAATCAACGATATCAAGGAGTAGAAGATCCACTCTGGTCTCAAGACCACCAATAACCACTATACATGAACGGTAGACACGATCTACCATAATAGAGTCACCCATCGGTGTAGACACATATACAGGAGTACTCAGGGAATCACGAGGCATAATCAGATAAGGAGCAAAATATGAGGACACGTAGGCAAATGTGGAACCTGGATCAAACAAAACCAAAGAATCCCTGGTGCAAACTGAAACCATACCTGTAATGATTGCATCGGAGGCCTCAGCCTCAGTCCTGTCAATAGCATAACATCGGGGCTAGGCCCCACCAATCTGAACATCCCTGGGTCGATCTACTGCGGGCTGACCTCTACCTCTAATAACATGACCTCCACCTCTAACTGTCTGGCCTCCACCCCTAGCTGGCTGAGGGGGTGGTGGATCACCTGGTGCGGGAATCATAGCACGGGAACCCTGGTGCTGAGAACCACTCGAGGCTCGGGGGCAAAATCTAGCAATGTGCCCCGGGCCACCACAAGTATAACAAAATCTCAGCTGCTGAGACTGCTGGCCCTGAAACTGTCCTTGTCGACCGGAGTAACCACTCTGAAAACTCTGGAGCGGCGGTGCACTGATAGGAGCTGGTGGTGCACTGCGGGATACCTGAAGTGCTGACTGAAAGGGTCTAGGAGGATGACCTCTACCAAAAGAATCCATGCCTCCATATGAGGCACCACTGAACCGGCCAAAATGACAAGGCCTCTTGTCAAACCCCTGACCACTACCCTGCGATAAGACCATCTCGACTCGCCTGGCCACATTGGCCGCCTCCCGAAATGAAATATCACTGCCTGTCTCTCTAGCCATCTGTAGTCTAATCGGCTGAGCTAGCCCCTCAATAAACCTCCTCACCCTCTCTCAATCGGTGGGGAGTATCATGATAGCATGTCGGGCCAATGTAATAAATCTGGTCTCATACTGTGTAACTGTACTAGAACCTTGCTGGAGACGCTCAAACTGCCTCCGGAGATCCTCTCTCTGGGTGACTGGAAGAAACTTCTCCAAGAACAAATCGGAGAACTGAGCCCAAGACAAAGGCGGTGATCCAGTTGGTCTGGTCAAGCAAACATCCCTCCAGCAAGTCTTGGCGGGACCTGAAAGGCGGAACGTAACAAAATCGACCCCATTGGTCTCAACTATCCCCATGTTCCGAAGAACCTCTTAGCAACTGTCCAAGTAATCCTGGGGATCCTCTGAAGGTGCACCACTAAAAGTAGTAGGGAACAGTTTGGTGAACCGGTCCAATCTTCAAAAAGCATCAGTAGACATAGTTTCTCCCTCAACGGCCTGAGCCACAATACCCGGCTGAGCTACTCCATCTGTCTGAGGTGCTGGAGTCTGGAACTGAGAAGCTAACTGCTCTGGTGTGCGGGTGGCGGGAGTCTGGACTCCTTCCCCAGCCTGAGAGACGGTTGGTGCTGCAGGAAGTAGGCCTGCCTGAGCAACGCTCTCCATAAGGCCCACTAAGCGGACTAGAGCATCCTGGAGTACCGGGGTGGCAATGAACCCCTCGGGAACCTGAGCTGGTCCTACCAGAATTGTCTGAGCAGGAACCTCATCGGCATACTCTACCTGAGACTCCACCACTGGGGCTGCTGCTCTGAGCTAAGCTCTGCCCCTGCCTCGGCCTCTAGTATGGCCTCGACCTCGGCCCCTCGTAGGAGCTACAACTGGAGCCTCGGGCTGCTGATCAGTATATGAAGAAGCACGTGTTCTCGCCATCTGCGAGAGAATAGAATAAAAATTCAATTAGCATTTAGAAGTCAAGTTGCACGACAAAGAAGAATAAATGTGAAGATATTCCTAAACTCTACAGCCCCTGGGGGATAAGTACAAACGTCTCCGCACCGATCCCTCAGACTCTACCAAGCTTGTCCATGAATTGTGAGACCTAAACAACCTAGTGCTCTGAGACCAACTTGCCACGACCCGAATTTACCATCGTCGGGTCCGTGATGGCGTCTAACGTTGAACCCGCTAGACAAGCCAACGTGTATTTTCGATTTACCATATTCCTTGATTAATAATTAAGAACAGATAAACTACAATATTAACCTGGATGAAATATAAGGCGAAGCAAGATATATATAAATAATCCAAAGCAAAGCCTTTACGAAGTTTCACCAAAACTAGCAAATTCCCAGAATAGTGGAGTCACATCTCGCAGACTGTCTAAGAGTAATACACATATATGTCTGAAAGAAATAAATTCATCCGGTTTTGAATCAACTAGAACAGAAATACAAGGAAAAATAGGAGGGGACGTCAAGGACTGCGGACGCCAACAAGACTACCTCGGTGTCTCCGGGTGGACTGAAGGAAGCCTCCTAGCTCTAATGTCCAAGGGGTCTTGTACCGAGATCTGCACAAGAAAAGATGTGCAGGTGTAGTATCAGTACAACCGACCCCATGTACTGAGTAAGTGTCGAGCCTAACCTCGGCGAAGTAGTGACGAGGCTAGGACACGACGACTAAGACAACCTGTGCAATTTAATAATAATCGGGAGAAATAACAGCAAGAATAATAAGTTAAGCATAAGGGGAAAGGGGGGCATGCTGTGGAAAAGAGCTTTCAAATAACAACAATAACGAAGTAAGATGACAGTTCAGATATCAAAATAACAGCAGGAGATAACAAACATAGAGAAAAACAGTGCACGACATCACCCTTCGTGCTTTTACTCTCATCCTCACCAAATAATAAATAAAGGCAAGTGCACGGCATCACCCTTCGTGCTTTTACTCTCATCCTCACAATAATCAATAATAACGGCACTGCATCACCCTTCGTGCTTTTAATATCATAACATGACACGGCATCACCGTTCGTGCTTTTACACTCTCATCCTCACGATAAATAATACACGGCATCACCCTTCGTGCTTTACACTCTTCCTCACAGAAATCAATACACGGCATCACCCTTCGTGCTTTACACTCTTCCTCACAGAAATCAATACACGGCATCACCCTTCGTGCTTTATGCTCTTCCTCACCCAAACAATATAAATAACAGAAGTTTGGCAAGGAAGAAATCAACAATATGAACCATAACAATAATTCACAACATCTCGGCAAGGGAACAACAGTAAAAATATCACCATCCCGGCAAAGGACACAACTATAGTCAATCTCACTCAAGTACATATCTTTACATAAGATTCCTCAACCGAAACAAATACTCAACAATATTCATTACCAAGAATTTTCACCAAATGAACAACCGCCAAAGTGAAATTCAAGCTATAACACAGTACATATAAATGAAAATCACATAATTCATAATATCCAACTCACGGGCATGCTTGACACCAACGTATAGGTACTCGTCACCTCAATTATACGTTGAACATAGCATAAACACATAGCAAATAAGACTCAACGCCTATTCCCTCAAGCTAAGGTTAGGCCAAACACTTACCTCGACTTTCACGACCAAAATCAAGCCTCAATCACCGCTTTTCCTTTTGAACTTGACTCCAAATCGATTGTATCTAGACATAATTGACTCAATAACATCAATAAACGCTAAATAATTCAATTCCAATGCTTAATTATAGCTTTTCTAACATTCTTCCCAAAAAGTCAAAATTCGACCACGGGCCTGCTTGGTCAAAACACAAGGTTAGATCAAAACCTGATCACCCATTCACCCACGAGCCCGAATATGTAGTTAGTTTTGAAATCCGACTCCAAAACGAGGTCTAAATTTCAATTATACAAAAATCCCTAACTCTACCCAAATCCCTAATTTTCTACCCTTAAGAACATGATTTAGGCCAAGAAATCTAATGGGTGTTGATAAATATTGAAGAAAACGGGTCTAAGATTACGTACCTATGATTTTGTAGTGAATTTCTCTTTCACAAATCGCCCAATTTGGAGTTTGGAAGAAGAAGTTATGAGGTTCTGATTAAATCCCGTAATGGCTACTGGTTTTAAAATAACTGGGCAAAATTTCCCTATGTGTTCGTGACCGGGGTGGTGCGTTCACATAGGCTGTCTCCTATTGCTCTTCGCGTTCGCATTGCCTTGGGTGCATTCGCACATGGTTAAAAAATCACCCAGCCCCCAGCCCCCTAATACTCTATGCGTTCGCGGCTTATTAGGTGCGTTCGCGTAGAGTAATTTTCCTATGCTCCGCGTTCGCACCCTGAACTATGCGTTCACATAGTGTTAGCCAACCCCCCTCCCCGCGTGTGCGGTGCGTTCGCATGAAATCTCATGCGTTCGCGTATGGTAAAATCCCTGGACACCAGCAACAACAATTACACACCAGATTTTCAAGTCTATAAATGCTCCGGCGCCTATCCGAAACTCACCCGAGCCCTCGGGGCTCCAAACCAAATATGCACACAACCTCAAAAACATCCTACGGACTTACTCGTGCGATCAAATCGCCAAAATAACCTCTTAAACAACGAATTTATCATAAAAATCAAAGAAATTTCCCATAACTTTCAAAGTATCAAAATTTACAACCGTGGGTTCGAATCACGCCAAACGACTTTCGTTTCTTACCAAATTTTACAGACATGTTAAAATATTATATTGAACATGTACCGGGCTCCGGAACCAAAATACGGGCCTGATACCATAGGTTCCACACATAATCAAATTTCTAAACTCCTTTATATTTTCAGAAAAATAATTTCTTTCAAAAATTCATTTCTCGGGCTTGGGACCTCGGAATTCGATTCCGGGCATACGCCCAAGTCCCATATTTTTCTATGGACCCTCCGAGACCGTCAAATCACGGGTCCGGGTCCGTTTACCAAAAATGTTGACCAAAGTCAACTTAATTCAAATTTCAAAAATAAAACTATCATTTTTCTCACTTTTTCACATAAAGGCTTCCCGGCTATACGCCCGGGCTGCGCACGCAAATCGATGTGAGTTAAAAGGAGGTTTTCACGACCTCGGAACACAGAATTAACTTATAAAATACGGGATGACCTTTTGGGTCATCACAATAACGAACCCAAAATCTTTAAACACCGCACTTTAATTCGTGAACCCACTAGAACCATTGTTTAGAGTCACCCACTCTGACCTGGTCCCGAATATGTAACCAAACTCTAGTGCTCTGCTAGCACATGAATACTTCCAAAGAATTGCACATCACATCCACATGAAACATAAATTTGGGTCATCCCCAACACCTACATATGAATCGATAAGGCGAAATGTAACACTTGCACGTCAAATTCCTTGTCCAAAACCAGAAACTACAGAGGCACACAACCACGTGCCTCAATCATAGACCCTTCACTTAGCTTTACGCTACAACCACATAGATCCAGAACCCACAACGACCTCTTCTTCCAGTTACCATCATCCCACATCGTTGCTCAGCCAAATTTCTCATAAGCTCTTGTTGGACTAATCATAACACATCCCGAATTATCAGCCACAATCGCACAATCGATCTCCTAAGGGTCATACCATCTTTTTCAAGTGATCCAAGGTCACATCACAGTACATGCATCCCATGTTGGGCAGAAATCAGAACTCTTTGTAGGAACCTCATAAAAACCATGCAACCGCTAACCTGCTCACAGGAGATAGCTTACCTGTGTAACCTCATATCGACCTCCTCATTGCTATAGTTACATCCATAATAAAATCAACTAACCTCCGTGGGTCCACACTGATCCGCCAGCCGTAAGAATCCCTTCATTCATTAACATCACCCGAAGGTCCAGCAACGTGTTTGAAACTTGAAGCCATATTGCATCCAAGACAATGATCGAATACTCCACTTTTTCCTACATTCCAACAAAGCCCTTCTCGTCACGTTCAAAATTCCTAAGCATAGAAACCACCTCAAAGATCACCTCCCTCGAACCACCCTGAAGTTGCAACACACAACCATCTCTGATAACTTCTTAGATTCTATCTTACAACACCGTTCCCAGAGGCAAACAAATGATAACCAACTTGCCGATGAGCCTCAATGCATTCAATCAAGGATAGAGACACTACAATATTAACAAGAACTCCACCAAATTCAAAAATATCAAATCTCGACTGTAGGCAATACCAACACTGGGCTGAAATGACAGAAACCCGTCTACAATGTGACGATAATAGCCCACTCGAACACGCAAAGAGAAATATCCTACACCACATCTCCAATACCATTACAACTCCTCGATGCCCAGTTAATAACAAGCGATCAACACCATATAAGAATGATTAAGAAGAAAATGAAAGCATAAGCTTCAATGGAATTAAATCGCATGACGAGGAATCAAGAAAGGAAGTGCTCCTAACAGCCTTGTAGCCTCTTAAAGATAAGTACAGACGTCTCTTGTACCGATCCGCAAGACTTTAGTAGACTTGCTCATGACTCATGAGACCAAAGTAAACCTAGTGCTCTGATACCAAGCTGTCACGACCCAAAATCCTCTATAGGTCATTATAGCGCCCAACATCGCCGTTAGGCAAGCCAACAATGAGCTATCGACTTACTTATTCATTTTATTATCTTTGAAACCACGAATCTTATTAAATAAAGAGGTTAATGCATTAAAAATAGTAGGTACGCACAATTTAAATGAAATATAAAGTAAAAGTGTGTCAATGTAGAGCAACTGTACACAAATTCTTGAACACCCGAAAAACCGGTATCACAAGTGCATGAGCATCTACTAGGAAGAACAATAAAAATACATCATCTGTCTGGAATAATGGGTAGACATGATAAAGTATATAATAATTATGATGGAAACTCTGTGTGCGGCGGATTGTAGCATAAAATACAGTTCACCATAGAGTCCCCTCAGCAGGTGTGCCTACACGCCCAAATGAACTTGTCAAATCCTGCACATTTAGTGAAAAAGTGCAACATGAGTACGTAAATCAATGCGTATCCATTAAGTATCTAGCATAACTCCGAAGATGTAGCGACGAGGGGTCAACATTGACACATACTAGTGGTCCAGTAAATCAAATATAATAAAGCAGACACATATGAAATATGGTAAGTGTCGCACCTCCTTTTTCCCGCCGGAGTGGGGATAAGGGAGTTTTTCCAATTAAAATGACAATAATCAAAACAGGATTATTTATTAAAATTCAGAGTCTCCACTTGGGATAGTTTATGGTGTCCCAAGTCACCGATTTAAATCCTGAATCGAGGAAAAATTGACTCTGTTTTACACTCCGCGGACACAGAAATTCGGGTAAGGAATTCTGTTAACCCGAGAGAAGGTGTTAGCATTCCGGGTTCCGTGGTTTTAGCACGGTCGCTCAACTATTCTTATTGGCCTATTTATCTGATTTTGAAACATTGTTTGAAACCTACGTGCATTTTATTCCTTTCAAATCGCTTTTAATAATCCAATTGTTATACAACTAATTATTTGGCTACACATTGCGAATTGTGTCACGGGAGCCGTACCCACGATCCACAACGTGTTTATTTTATTAAACCTAAATTGTGGTCGGGTCACATAAATGTACCCCCCAGATTTTAGTAGTTAAGCGTCACAACCACGTTACGGGAACCGTACCCGTAGCTATGACAATTATTTAATTAACGTACCTAGAGCAAACTACGAGAGTTCAAGGCATTTTCCATACTATTTTTGTATTTACGTGAGGGCCATAGATTATAGGATTCTATTTGTGTATGGCGCACCTCAAATTATTCTTAAAGCAAACTAAAAATGCTCCTACTTTAGTCTAATTCGAAATTAGGTATCACAATCACGTCACGGGAACCGTACCCGTAATCACGATGATTATTAATCGCGCTTAAAGCACTATACGACATTTACAAATTAATTCTTCTTATATTTGGGATTACGTGCGGAGGTCAAGAGCTTATGAATTTATTGGTTGAAAAGTATAAAATTCATCTACTTTAGAATTAACTGTAATGGAACTTTCTTTTGTTAATTAAGAAAAGGAATCAAACTTATATCTAAACCCAAATACAAAACAGTAGTTAGCCACTAAAAAGGGTACTAAACTATGTAAACAACTCTTAAAATCAAATGCAGCAAATTAAACATACGAGCAGAAAAGCTAAGAATAAATATTTAACCCAATAGTTGAGTTTAAACCCACTTTTTATTATTAAACAACAAATAATGAAAATTAAAAGTAGAAATCAGATTTCTATCCTTAAAAGAGTGATACCACAACTAACAGATAATCCTCTAAGCAACACACGATTTAGGTGAAAAAATACAACAGATAATCTTCAACCAAAATCGACGCACAGATAAGATCAATAATAGAGATTGAAAATAAGAGATTGAACCTGTATTAATTTCTTTGCAATTTGAGGAAAAGGACAAACTCTAAAACATGAAATCCAATTTGATCGCCTAGACCGACGGGAAAGCGGCATCCAAGATACGAACGGAGTACTCAAACAGAACCTCGCCGGCGACCTCGAAACCTGCCGGAAAACTCGACTCTCGACAGCAACAGGTTTTTGATGAAGAAACCAGCCTTTCTTAGGTGGGGGTACTGCCGTTATTCATGTGAAGACGAGGGGTATTGGCGGTTCTGTTTAATTTTAGATGGAGGGTTTACTCCGGCGGCGGCGCTCTAAAGGGTTTCTTAGGGGAGGGGGTCTGGTGCTCTTTGGTGGTCGTGGTGATGGTGAAGGGATGAGAGAGTGGTGAACGACAGTTTGTCTCGTCAGATTTCGCTAGTTTCCGGCTAGACTCGCTGGCGATGGAGGCAGAAAGAAAACGAGAAAGAAGGTGCCATTTTTGTCTTAAGGGTCTGCTTCTTTTGGACGACCATAACCGCCGGTGGTCAGGTCCGGCGGCTTGCCAGCGATAAAGGGGAGGTGCAGGCGGCGACTTTCTGGTTTGGTCGTTGGATGTTGGGGGCGGCGATGGGGTGGCGTGGAGAGATGGCTGATGAAGTTTGTTTTTTGGAGAGGGTGTTAGTTAGGTCAGGGGTATCTTTTTCTTAGGGGTCTATGTGTTAGTAAGAAAAAAAAAATGAGGGTATTTAGTAGGGGTGTGCATTCGATTTATCAATTCGATTTTGACCCTTATCGATAATTACTTATCGATTTGTACATATTCTTATCGTTATCGTTTCAATAAGGTTTTAATTTTTTCGATTTCGATTTATCGATTTTTGGGGCTTATCGATTTGGTTATCGATTACACCAATAAGAAAATTTGCGGGATTTCACGAAAAGTATATCGCTATAAACACGCCTAACTAATATGGACAAAAAGAAACTAAAATAAGACAAACACTATTTATAACATAAAAATTGTGTCAACAAGCACATGCAACAAAACTAAAGCAAATGATCAAATGTATGCCACCAACACTCCAGCGGTTATGCCAAAACTGTAACGCATGGTTGTTTATGCGCTGAAGGAATCATGGTACGGTGATTAATAATGTAGAGTTTACTATGTGATGAATAGTATAGTAATATTGGCAATGTTATGCAAATTAGAGATATGTGCGTGTCTTCCTTCTATGTGATTAAGGCCGGACAATCTCATTCTTTCATATTTGATTCTATGACAACGTAAGGTATAACTTTTACCTAGTTTAGATTAATTTCTTTTCAAGAAAACTATAGGAGGTTGAGTATCCTCTTCCATATTTTTTAAATATATTATATGTATTAATATATATTATCCATGTGCTCTATTAAAACACTCACATGCAAGTTTTTGATGAGGTCATTCAACGCTATGAATTTGTCAAACAAAGGATTTAATGAAATGCTGACAAATGCTGACTAACACCCAAATTTTATCTTATCGGTTTATCGATAAACCGATAACCAAAGAGGACAAAATCGAAATCGAAATCGATAACTCGATAAGGAAAATTTCGAAATTAAAATCGAAATTGATAAATCGATAAACTGATATCGTTAAACCGATAACAAATAATCGATTCGATTTATCGATAAACCGACTCGAATGCACACCCCTAGTATTTAGGATGTTATTTAGGGAAGTGGGTATTGGGCTTTTGAAATCGGGCCAAAGACCAAAAATGGACCTTACAACCCAAAAACGCACTCTTCCTTTTAAAAATGATATAAAATTTATAATTCTAAAAATATTAATTAAAACTTAATCAATTAAATATTAAAATAAACTCATTTTTTGTATTTTGTTTTTAAATTTTTGTACTTAAATAAAGTAAAAGAGTTAAAACTAGTCAAAATAATGATATTAGGCCTAAACTAAATATTAAACGCTAAAATGTATAAAATTTCGGGGAAGATCAAAAAGTACATGTCTACAGATGCCCCTCTTTGATTGAAGACACGAAGAGTTTTCAGACAAAGAACGACTAGACAAGCTTTTTGACCCGACCCTTATTTAGAGACCAAAAATTAAAAGAAAGGAGAATGTGACCGAGCCCTGGTATCTGAGCTGCCTACATATCCTTGGCTATAAAGGAATCAAGCCACGTGTAGTTCAGAAATAGGAAGAGTGATGGAGTATACCGAAGTGAAAAGCCGATTGAGGTTCCGTTCCGTCGAGGTTCCGGTCCGCGGCCCTGTTATTACATCAAAATAAAAATAAAAAGGCTAACTAAACCTGTCAACTATGAGTTACAGGATTCCTATCTATAAGTCTTCTGAAGCTTGATCTTGAGTCTTGAATGGTCTTCATGCAGACTTAGATTTGAACCTTGGCGCTTGCTAGTTGCAGGTGCTGATTTATTCTTCCACGGCTTCGACGAAGCACGACGGGACATGCAAAGCTTGTGACTCAGTCATGTCTTGAGCAATCCATATCTTGTCTCTGCTTCTGCACTTGGATACTTCTTTTTTGTTTTTATTCTTTTATTCTTGATTGAGACTACTTCTGTTGGTCATCTCGTATTGTCGACTCGCATTCTTGGGCGAGCTTCTGTTGTTGCTAACGCAAATTGAATTCTGAAATGGGTTCCCTTGTTCTCTAGGTGGGCGCCTGATTGCCAAAAAGTTGAACTGTATTCCTTTGTTCTCCAGGTGGGCACCTGATTGCCAAAAACTTGAACTGTATTCCCTTGTTCTCCAGGTGGGTGCCTGATTACCAATAACTTGAACTGTATTCCCTTGTTCTCCAGGTGGGCGCCTGATTGCCAAAAACTTGAACTGTATTCCCTTGTTCTCCAGGTGGGCGCCTGATTGCCAAAACTCGAACTATATTCCCTTGTTCTCCAGGTGGGCGCCTGATTGCCAAAAACTTGAACTGTATTCCCGTGTTCTCCAAGTGGGCGCCTGATTGCCAAAACTTTAACTTTATTCCCTTGTTCTCCAGGTGGGCGCCTGGTTACCAAAAACTTGAATTGTATTCCCTTATTCTCCAGGTGGGCGCCTGATTGCCAAAACTTTAAATGTATTCCCTTGTTCTCCAGGTGGGCGCCTGATTGCCCAAAAATTGGATTGTATTCCCTAGTTCTCCAAGTGGGCGCCTGATTGCCAAAACACGAACTGTATTCCCTTGTTCTCCAGGTGGGCGCCTGATTGCCAAAACTTTAACTGTATTCCCTTGTTCTCCAGGTGGGCGCCTGATTGCCAAAACTTTAACTGTATTCCCTTGTTCTCCAGGTGGGCACCTGATTGCTAAAACTTGGATTGTATTCTCTTGTTCTCCAGGTGGGCGCCTGATTGCCAAAACTTGAATTGTATTCCCCTGTTCTCCAGGTGGGCGCCTGATTGCCAAAACTCGAGCTGTATTCCCTTGTTCTCCTGGTGGGCGCCTGATTGCCCAAACGTTAACTGTATTCCCTTGTTCTCCAGGTGGGCGCCTGATTGCCAAAACTCGAACTGTATTCCCTTGTTCTCCAGGTGGGTGCCTGATTTCCACAACTTGAACTGCGTTCCCTTGTTCTCCAGGTGGGCGCCTGATTACAACAAACAGACAAACAAAGAAACTTTTCTGCCCCAGTTTGGTATCTGGGCTCATCTGTGAATGTTAATCGAATCATGTTACCCAAAATCTCTAATAATTTAAACTAAATCCCATTATCCAGGAGGGTCTTGAAAATTTCAAATTGAATCACATCTTAAGATTGAAAACTTTAAAGCCAACTATCTTTCCTTAGAGTAGAGCTTATGATAGATCTTGTTACTCATGGATGTTTTGAATTTTAACTAAGTCCCATTGTCCAGGAGGGTCTTGAGAATTTCAAATTAAATCCCATTATCCATGCGGGTCCTGAGAATTTGAAAACTAAATCCCATTATCCAGGAGGGTCCTGAGAGCTTAAAACTAATCCTTGAAAATTTGAAATCACATCCCATTATCCATGAGGGTCCTGAGAGGTTAAAACTAATCCTTGAAAATTTGAAATCACATCCCATTATCCAGGAGGGTCCTGAGAATTTAAAACCTAAATCCCTTTATCCAGGAGGGTCCTTAAAATTTAAAACCTAAATCCCATTATCCAGGAGGGTCTTGAAAACTTAAAAACCTAAATTCCATTATTCAGGAGGGTCCTGAAAAGCGAGAATGAACTTACCTGAGCCAGGATCTCTTCCTGGAGGATCTCTATAGAAACAAACAAAATTCCTTTCCCCTGAATAATGCTTTCCTCATGGAGGGTCCCTGCACATCAGACAAATTTTATTGCCCCTGTTTCAGACAAATAAAGTCTTGTTAGTTTGAAAATATGGTGGTTAGCTTGTGGCATCATTGCTGAGTGTCTACTCCTACCACTGCCATGCTTTATTCTGATGAGCTACTTCGGGCCAGCAAGGGATTGTTTGACCTTTTGGTCGAAACTGGACCACAAAACCTCTGGATGACCTGAATCTCTTACATTCACTTGTTGCATTGTGTTTTCATTCTGAAAGTTGCAAAATCTTTGTATTTTTCAAAATTCAAGAATCACCTTAGCACCTGAACTTCAGTTATCACCATACTGCTCATTCTGAATCATGTCACTTGTGATGTGCTTGGCCGAACTCCGCTTTGTGCAATTTAAAAGCTGGCAGTAGGCTTTGGAATCCTTTCCTGCTTATTCAACAAGGGCTAACTCGAAAGAGACTCATAAAGATAGAGTCAAAGAGCACAATGAAGTGATTTTTGGCAGAAGGAACGAAGGAAAATTTTGAACAAAGATACCTATGTGGAGAAGAATGAAAAAAAACTTATCTGAGTGAAGCAGCTAGCTCCAATGATCATGACATGCATTTTGGATTGATCAGCATAATCCGTCCAACCAATCATATTTTCAGTTCATGTTATGTCTTCATACTTCAAAATTGGGCTTTTAATGATCCAATTTCTTTGTAAAGTCACGAGCCTCATTCAAGTTGTAGTGTCCCGAAGGTTTTCACCAACAAGCTTCTCTCATTTGTTCATCCCTCAACTCACCATTGCCTTACGATGCGCGCGAGGGTTTTCACCAATAAGACTCTCTTGTTTCAAATTTTCTGTCAGCTCACCATCGCCTTACGGTTCCCTTGAGGGTTTCACCAATAAGACTCTCTTATTTTAAATTTTCTCTCAACTCACCATCGTCTTACGGTGCCCATGAGGGTTTTCACCAATAAGACTCTCTCATTTTATTCATTTTTCCTTTTGCCCATGAACAAAGTGTTATCCATGATGTAAATCATACCTCTAACTCGCTTGACTTGGCATCCTCAAAGATTGATCGGAAGGTCTTTCTTTGGACCGTAGTGTAGGCTTTCGGACAGGGTTAGAAAGAAAGGGTGGCATGAAGGCTCAAAAAAATTTAAGACGAAAGGGTTCAAAATTACAACTTTTGGAATCAGATCTTTTGCAAAACTAAAACTTCTGCCTTAGTTTCTTTGAATCCGTGGAATTCTTTTTCATCGTTTGTTTTTGATTTTGTTTTTATGGGACCGAACCATAAGGCTGCCTACGTATCTTGTGGTGACAAGAATCAGGTCGAACGTAGTTCAAACATAAGAGTTGCTTTGTTTTTTTTTTTGTTTTTCTTCTTTCTCTTGATTTTTTATTTCTTTTTTTTTTCTTACTCTTTTTTTTTTTTTTTACTTTACTTTTTCCTTTCTTTTCTTTTTCTTTTTCTCTTTTTTTATTTGTTTTTTTATTCCATATCTTTCCTTCCTTTTTCTTTTCTAGTTTCTAACTCTATTTCTGATTCCAAAAGAGGGGTATGAAAGAAAAATAAATTAAAGCTCAAAGGGGGTAGCAAATGATGAAAGTGTTTGGGTAGCGGAACAAAATGCCTTCCTCATTTCAAACTTTAAACATGCCAAGTACAAAATACAATTGAAGATAAGCAAATAACTCATACATAATACCTCTTGACGGTATCAGAATTGATGGCCATGTCTACACATTTGTCTTATGTATGTTAAATACAAAGCACCATTGGGAAACACTCTTGTCACAATGAACGACCCTCGCTAGTTTGGGGCGAACTTGCCATTTACTTCGGCCTGATGTGGAAGACTGCACTTCAACACTGATTGATCTGCCTCAAACAACTTGAGAGACATTCCCTTGTTGTATGCTCTCATTAACCTCTCGATTTCTCAGACTAACTGCCTTAGTTTCACTCAATTCAAGCCTCAGGTTATTTCAGAATGCGTTAATATTTGCTTGTTCCCTCAGATGCATATTTTCATCATATTCAAAACTGTGTTTCATTATTCCATGATTAGATTGGCTTTCAATATCTGGCTAAAAACTCCGCATGCATGTCATGACACTAGAACCGGCCTGAAGAGAACTATATACAAGAGAAGAACTAAACGGAGACTGCAAATAACAAAAACAAAATTTCATTTGACCAAAGGACGGAAAGGTTTGAACAACACTGAAACGAACCTAGATAACGGACTCAGAGACACAAATTTAACTAACAAGACTCCTAGAGATAAGCAAAAGAGGACAGAAGGGTTTGAATCACCAAAACAAACAAGTTAAAATCTGGATTACATCCCCGAAATAACCAGATAGCAGAAAAGATGTCAAAATGAACCGCCAAGACTCCTTCCCAACGAGGAAAAGAGGTGCTTTCTAATTACTAAGCTTGAGATCTTATCCACTGAGTTGCACATCAAAATTACTGGGACCGTCACCAACTTCAATCACATTGTCTTAACCAAGTGGCTCATTGACTCCTTTGAGGTGGTTTTGGGGGGTGGAGTGTGAAAAGGTTGTGGGGAGATATCAGCAGCAGTAGGAATCTGGATTTGTGACAGCGACGCAATGGTGACAAGGCTTTCAGAGTGGTTAGTGGGAAATAATGGCGGGGGACGCCCACTAATCCAGGCTTGGTATATTTTGGCCATCTGTCCTTTCAACCTTAGGTACTATTCTTTCAACTCAAATTCTGATTCAACAATCCCCTTAGGCAGATCAACAACACATGTGTCCAGCTCTTTGCCAGTCATGGCTATCTTGTTATTTGACCTCGTGTTGTACGGATGACTCACCACAAACTAACCACCCTCTGTTATAATAACAATTAAAATACCAAAGAGGAGCAAAACAAAGCCAACATGTTAGCGTTAGGGAATTTATCAGATAAAAATGTCACGTAGTGTGCAATGCACCTAGCAACAATTAACGGTTCTAGAATGGATTCAAGGGTCACAAGGTCATTTGGCATCATCCACATTTTGTTCATTTCAATCTTCTCTTCTTTCTTTACTAGCACTCCTTTGCTTGCTCATTTTTCTTCCTCTCTTTTCTTTCTAATTATCACTAATTTCTTTCTCTCACCTTCAAGTCTCACAAATACATTCTTTTTTTCTTTTCTTTTTTCATTTTTTTTCATTTTAAAAATGATTTGATCGAACCCTATGTAGGTTGACTACGTATCATGTTCCACATGAATCAGACCAAGCAAAGTTCCAAGAAAAGTGATGGATAAAATAAACTAAACAAACAAGATTTTTTTTTTGGATTTTTCATTTATAATCTTTTTGATTTTTCAAATACAAAACATGTAGCACTATAACAAAAGACTCGACAATCTTAACTGGACTGACAAACTCCATACTACTGTACAAGACTAAGAATTAAAACACAACATGAATGACAGACTCAAAATATAAAGTTCCTCAAGCAACTCAAGAATGCAACAGTCCTGACTGGAATGGTCCTGGGGTATCTGTCATGCTCTGGTAAGTAAATCCACACCTGTATGAGAAATATAATACCAAATAGAGTCAGTGACTCGAGACACAATGCGATGCCACAACACCTCCTATTGGATACATGCAAGACATGATTGAGCTATTTTTGCAAAATGACCTACGTGGCCAAGGGTGGCTGTTGGTACAAACTCAACAAAGGTGACCTCAAAGGCATGAAAATACATCACAAAGGCTTATATGACTTCAAACCCCCAATAATCATGGCATTAGAAAGTGTCACGGCCCAAAATCCTAACTCAGGTCGTGATGGCGCCCAACAGCGGGATCAGGCAAGCCAACATTTGTCTTACAAAGGGTTCCTTTTTATTTGATTAAACATTTCATCATACACCAAGTTATAAGGTTTGAAGCATAAGATTTAACAGATAATTAACCAAGTTTAAACCGAAAGTAGGCATAACGAGGTGTGAGCCAAAATATATATACAGTCCATAATCCATGATAGTTACTACGTGTGTGCCAGAAACTAGTGTCACGAGTACCACGGTCATACTAACTGGATATACAAAAGGTGAAAATATACAATTCCCACTGTCTGAAATAAATAGATGGGAAAATAGCAAAAGAAACTCCATGGTGCTGCTGAGAATCGTCAGGGGAAGCAACTCACCGTGAAGTCAGACTCACTATGTCAGAATCTGCCTCCGGTATGATAACCAGATGCACCAGCCTCAGAACCTGTACAATCAAGTACAGAAGCGTAGCAGGAGTACATAAAGAATATGTACCCAGTGAGTATCCCGTCTAATCTCGTAGAAGTAGTGACGAGAGGTCGACTTGGCACTCACTAAGGTCCAACAGTATAATATAGCAGGATATAATGAAAGCAGTAGGCATGTATGACAGTGAACAACGAATACGTATAAAGCACAGAAATCCAAGTAAATACTGACAGTATATAACAATTTTCGCTTTCTTTCCCCCCAAATATATGTCAAGTCGATATACACGAAACAATACCAAATAGTCATGCGCACATAGGAATAAGACAACCGGCCGGAGTCGTAAAGATAATAACTATGCACTGTCGAGGGTCGAACGACCCGAACCATAAGTGCATCTTTTCCCCGCTCGCGAATCAATCATGCGACGCGGTTGATATAATAATAATAATAAGGCTACCCCGCTCGCGAATCATACCTGCGACTCGGGTGCTCGTATACTTGCATCGAATCATCGTAAGGCTACCCCGCTCGCGAATCATACCTGCGACTCAGGTGCTAGTATACTTACACAGAATTATCCATAAGCTCAGTAGAGGCTATACTTATAACAAGGATTAATTACCTGCAAATTCAGGTGTAACTTATTACTAGTCTCCTGCTAGTTCAAGAGTAATAAACAACTCAAAGTACGCCTAGAGATACATATAAGGCACATAGAAGCATGCTCGGAGCCCTAAAACTACCCGACATGGCATAATAGTAGCTACGCACGGACTCTCGTCACTTCGCGCGCACGTAGCCCCCAAAAACAATTACACATAGCATTTAAATCACCTATGGGGACAATTCCCTCTTAAAAGGTTAGAAAGGAGACTCACCTCATGTCGAATCTACCTCTCGGACCAAGAATGCGCCCGAAACTCCGAACTCTACACTCGAGGACTCGTAGCTAGACAAATGTTATAAAATTATATCAATTCATGCTCAACGTATGGAAATTATCCAATTCATTCATTAAATTCAACATTCTTGAAGAATTCCCAAAATTCAACCCCAGACCCGCACGCTCGACTTCCGAAAATTCTCGAAGGAATCACTCACCCATAGCCTAAGGATCGTTAATATGTCATTTCTACTTGAATTCATAGCAAATAAATGGGGAAATTCATCAAATTCCTCAAGAACCCTAACTTACTACCCAAATATTAATTTTCCACCAATTTAGTAGTTGACTCAACTAGTAATTCATGTATTAAACTAGTATTAGTGTGGAATTAACTTACCTCTTCAGAAGATAGGTCGTGGAATCTCTCCTCCAAGATCCCAAGTCTTTAATGGAGGTGAGAAGTGAAGGGAATGGGTAAAATCCCGTGTTTTAAAGAAACACACTGCCTAAGCTTACAGTTATTCCGCACCTGTGGCTCAAGGACCGCACCTTCAGTCTCGCGCCTGCGATCAAAAGCTCGCACCTGCAGAACTAGACGGGGAAGGATGGGCTCGCACCTGTGGAGAGGAGACCACACCTGCGGAACTTGGTCCGCACCTGCGAGAAATGGCCTGGCCACTGGTTTCCGCACCTGCGAGGATGGGACCGCAGGAGCGGTCCCGCACCTATGACTGGGCAATCGCACCTGCGGTCGCACCAGATCAGGTGCACCAGCAGTTGCATCAGCTGGGTTTTAGCCCCGTTTGATGCCCGAGAGGCACCTGGGCCCACCCGAGCCCCCGTCCAAATATACCAACAAGTCCCGAATCATAATACGGACTCGCTCGAGCCTTCGGAACACTCAAAACAACGCTAAAACTCAAAATCACACCCCAAAACCCCTAGAAACATAACTTAAGAATTTCAAGTTCTTGGTTTCTATAACAATGCGCCGGACCGACCTATACTGCTCGGAATGACACCAAATTTTGCAAGTAAGTTATAAATGACATAACGAAGCTATTCCCGGTCTCGAAATTTTGTTCGGACCGCGATAACATAAAATCACGTTCCAAACCAAATTTCACCTTAAAGAAATGCTTATTTCTATATTGGGCGCCGAAATGCTCCCGGGTCATCGAAAACCCGTTCAGAACATACGTCCAAGTTCGAAATCATCATACGAAGCTACTGGAACTGTCGGAACTCGATTCCGAGGTCGTTTTCTCAAAATGTTGACCGAGGTCAAACTTGGCCAAAAACGCCAACCTTAAGGAACCAAGTGTTCCTATAAACACTTCCAAATCCCGAACCACCCGCCCCCGCAATTCATAAATCACAAGAAGCCGCTATGGAAAGTCTAACTTAGGGGAACATGGTCCTAATACGCAAAACGATTGGTCGGGTCGTTACAGAATATAATTTGCAAAATTGACCCATTTTGCAAAAATGGCCGTTGTGGCCAAAAGTGGCTAAAGATGCAAACTCAAAAAGGATGGACCTTAAGGTAGTTGGACACTTAGTTGCGAACTCAGGATTCTGAGACACGGGTCAATGAACCACTTTCGCGAAAATGACCTCATTTTGCAAGAATGACCGATGTGGCCAAAAGTGGCTAAAGATGCCAACTCAAAAAGGATGGACCTTAAGGTAGTTGGACACTTAGTTGCGAACTCAGGATTCTGAGACACGGGTCAATGAACCACTTTCGCGAAAATGACCTCATTTTGCAAGAATGACCGATGTGGCCAAAAGTGGCTAGACATGAAAATTCGAATATACCTTAAAGCTGAGAGGACACATTGTTGTACACTTAACGCTCTAAGACATATGCTAACAAGACACTTTGAGAAAATAGCCAAATTTTGCAAAAAATGACCGATGTGGCCAAATATGACTAAACATGCAAGATTTGGCTAAGACCCCGCAAAACAAAGAACCTAAGACACACTAGGAAGACCGGACCCTATTGGGATGCCTACGTATCCCGCCCCGAAAGACGAGAATCAGGTATGCGTAGTTCGGGAAGATCGGATACGGGCGAGAATTAGAAAAAACACTTATTTGAAAAAAAAAACATATTTTTTGTCTTCTATTTTTGAAAAATGATGACGACATGTAAAATCTTTTTGGATTTTCTTTTTTCTTATTTTTTTAATAATTTTTTTTTTTGAAAACAATGATGGGGAAGTGCAAAATCTTTTTTTCTTTGGATTTTCATTTTCATTTTTTGGTCTTTTTCATGAAAAGATAACTAAATAAATAAATTTATTTGTGAAGGAAAAAAGATAATTGGGCCTACTTGATTAATTTTCACACTTAACCCTCTTTTCTTTCTGAGTTATCCTCAACCATCATTGGTCCCCAAATGACCCCTTTTACACTTGAAGAATGCAACATGTAGCACATAAAATGCATCAAGATGGTCTTTTATTCTTTGGGGTGCATCTGTCCTAGACGAACCCAACCCCTGTGTTGAGTCCCCTAAGTCAAATGCACGTGATGCAAACAAACGCACCTACTAGGGATCTGTCATAAGGCTATGTTATTCTAAGTTTAAATCCTGGGGTTTTATTCTAAACCTGGCTTACCTGAGCGGACAACTCGAGCCGGGGGGGGGGGGGGGGGGGGGNAGAAGTCACGCCAGCGTGTACTCCTTAGAAGATATAAGAGAGGGATTTTGTAGCAGTTTATATACAGTTCAGATAATATCAAAGCAGTAAAAAGCAACATTTAGCACATTAGGCCCAAACATGTAAATAAAATCAGGTAATAAATAAAGCCAACATATAACAATTATTCTAAGCTCGAATTCTTGAACCCTGAACCAGAGATTTTGGGTTCCAATCCCCAGCAGAGTCGCCAGAGCTGTCACACCTCCTTTTTACTATCCCCGAGTAGGGATAATGGAGTTTTTCCAATTAAAGTGACAATAATCGAAATGAGATTATTTATTCAAATTCAGAGTCGCCATTTGGGATAGTTTATGGTGTCCCAAATCACCGGTTTTAATCCCGAATCGAGGAAAAATTGACTCCATTTTACAGTACGCGAACACAGAAATCCGGGTAAGAAATTATGTTAACCCGAGAGAAGGTGTTAGGCATTTCCGGGTTCCGTGGTTTTAGAACGATCGCTCAACTATTATTATTGGCCTATTTATCTGATTTTAAAACATTGTTTGAAACATACGTGCATTTTATTCCTTTTAAACTGCTTTTAATAATCCAATTGTTATACAACTAATTATTTGGTTACACATTGCGAATTGTGTCACGGGAACCGTACCCACGATCCACAACGTGTTTATTTTATTAAACCTAAATTGTGGTCGGGTCACATAAATGTACCCCCCGGAATATAGGAGTTAAGCGTCACAACCACGTTACGGGAACCGTACCCGTAGCTATGATAATTATTTAATTAACGTGCCTAGAGAAAACTACGAGAGTTCAAGGCATTTTTCATACTATTTTTGTATTTACGTGAGGGCCATAGATTATAGGATTCTATTTGTGTATGGCGCACCTCAAATTATTCTCAAAGCAAACTAAAGATGCTCCTACTTTAGTCTAATTCGAAATTAGGTATCACAACCACGTCATGGGAACCGTACCCGTAGTCACGATGATTATTAATCACGCTTAAAGCACGATACAGACATTTACAAATTAATTCTTCTTATATTTGGGATTACGTGCGGAAGTCAAGAGCTTATGAATTTATTGGTTGAAAAGTATAAAATTCATCTACTTTTGTAACGACCCAGCCGGTCGTTTTGTGTGTTGGGACTCCGTTCCCGTGAATGACTCTTTCCGTAGAGACTACTCGTGCCTTATGACTTGTGTGGGCAGGTAGTTCGAGATTCGGAAGTGATTTGGCCAGTTCAGGAACACTTGGTTCCTGAAGGCTAGCCTATTTTGCTAATTTTGGTTCCGAGCAGCATTTTGAGCAAACAACCTCAGAATCGAGTTCTGACAGCACCAGCAGCTCCGGATGATGATTTCAAACTTGGGAGTGTGTTCGCCTCGGGTTTCTGATGACCCGGGAGTATTTCGGCACCTGAATTGGAATTCAGGATTTTATGTGATTTGAAATTCAGCCTGGAATTGGACCTCGTGATATCATGGTCCGAATGGAATTCCGGAACTGGCAATAGTTCCGTATCGTCATTTATGACTTGTCTGAAAAATTTGGGGTCATTCCGAGCAGTGTAGTCCCGTTCGGCGTATTGATGAGCCATTTGATTTTTTTTGAAATCCTAAGTTTGATCTAAGGGGTTTTGGAGAGTGATTCTTGGTTTGAATGATGTTTCTAGTGTTCTGAGAGCTCGAGCAAGTCCGTCATGTGATTTGGGACTTGTTGGTATAATTTGTCGAGGGCTCGGGTGGGCCCAGGGGTCTCCCAGACCCCGACCGGGGTAAAAAAAAACCAGCAATTTAACTGCTGGTGGGAATTTACTGGTGTGACCGCACCTTCGGTCCCTGAGTCGCAGGCGCGAGGTTCGCACCAACGGAATTCCCTTCACAGGCGCGGCTCCGCAGGAGCGGACAAAGGCCCGCATGCGCGACCTTCCCCAAGGGCCCAGGACATCGCAGGAGCGGCCTATCCTCCGCAGGCGCGGACAAATGTCCGCAGGTACGAAAAATCCCCCAGTGCCCAGGCCATTTTCCACAGGCGCGACCCAATTTCCGCAGGTGCGAGTCCGCACCTGCGATCCAAAAGTCGCAGGTGCG
>ML254066.1:0-16740 GCA_005239495.1 Nicotiana undulata
AGATAGGGTATAAGCACACTCAGATGAGGGTAACATCTTGTCAAGACGCGTGAGGCTCAAGGTAAGTTGATTAAATTTCCTGTAGATAATGGTAACTGTCAAGGATTGGATGAAATACATGCTTGTAGTACTGACACCTAACTATGCCCATGGTCACAAATTGTTTCCAATCATGTAGTAGAGTCTAGGACAAAATGGAGTCGATTTAGTTGCTTGAGGACAAGCANCCAAGACCATGCAAAAGGAACTTAAAAGAAGAGAAAAGAGAAGGAAAATGGTCAAATGCGATCGCATCTTCAACATGCGAATCGCATTTCAAACCTGGGGGTCGCATACCGCAACAGAAAGTTGAGTCAAAATTAAGGAGTGAAATGCGGCCACATATGCGACCGCATATCCCAAATGCGAACCGCATTTGAATCGCATGTTCATCTGATGCCTGAAGCCACACTGCAAATGCGACGCATGAATGCGATCGCATACCTTTAATGCGGATCGCATATTCCCAAATGCGATACATCTCTGGGACCTAGGGTTTTGAGATGCGATGGAAGAAGCCAAGATGCGAACCGCATTCCTGTTATGCGACAGGAATGCGATCGCATATCGCCCGTCAGGGGTGTTTTTGTCTGTTTTTCACCCGAATTTTCTTCCCACTATAAAAGGATTTACTGGGGTGTTGTGGGTCATTCTTGTCTAGCTTTTTAACAACATTCTCTCATTAAATATTCTTCACTTTTGGAAGCATTAGAGCAAGCAAGTGGTGGTTTGTAAGCATTCATGACACTATTAAATACTTGTTTCTTTTGGTTATTTATGATGAGTAGCTAAGTTTAAACACTGAGGTTGTGAACCCTAAATGGGTGTTATGTATTTGGGTATTTGCCATTGAATATATGTATAATGGGTAGTTGATATGTGTTTACTCTTCGTCTTACATTTCTTGTTAATGGTTGCAAACATTAACTTACGCCGTAACTTTAGCTAAGCTTGGAAAAGCGGGTTAGAAGTAGTAAGAGTAAATACCAAATACTCGAGGTGTTAAACCTCGTTTAATAGAATCACTTAGGAATAAGTTGGTTTCATTTGGCAAGACGTGATTCGGATTTATTGCAACTCTTTTACATTTGGAAAAATTATAAAGAGAAAATACTATCGTAGTATTGGAAAATCTAGGATAGTTATCTTTAGAATCATTTGCATATCAAGAACTTCCCATTAGAAATATATCATATTAATACCTACTTGCATTACACTCCATAAAAGGGGACACAACCTTGGTTATTCTACCCATACTAATTATAATCTAAATTAGCCTCCTTTGTGACTACTTTTTCTCTAAAATAGCAAACTATTAATCACCACCCTTTCTGTTCACTAACGGAATAGAACTTCGATTAGAGTTAAGAACCACACTAACATAGTGATATTTTCACACCTATTCCCTGTGGGATTCGACCCCAACCTTGTTGGGTTATTATATTTGACTTCGACCGCTTTACACTATTTTAGAAGTGTAATTTGAGCGTATCAGTTTGCCTCATTAATACAAAGCCCAAGTATATTCGAGTGTGTTAGAGGCGAATTTGAAAGGAAAAGCTGTGATTGAGCAGTGAGTGCCCTGCGGAATTGAGGTAAGTGTTTGGTGTAACCTTGACTTGAGGGATTAGGAATACCAACTTAAATTTTATGTGAAATTGCATGTGTGTGGTGTATAGGTGAGGTGACGAGTATCTATGCACCACCCAATTTATTTGTTTAGCATGTTCCCTTCCCCGTTTCCAATTTATTATATTCACGTCTTAATTGTTTCATGATTATTGATGCCTTCATGCCTACTTGTTTGTTAGATATTGTTTCACTTATTTGAAAGTATTAATTGTTACTTAGCTTCATTGTGGTACATTAATGGTTGAGTCGTTTGTCAGTGTTTTTTTTATACATTCCAGTTGGTTTCGTTGTGTAATGATAATTAGTGAAGCTTCTGAATAGTACAGTTTTCTATTTACCATTGTTGAGACATAAATACTGTTAAAGACTTTGATCTAATTTGTGAAACCTTTATTATAAATAATGAGATGTGATTGTCTGGTTGGAGCGGATTGCACGCCGCAACAAGGAGTAATAAAGGGTGGACAGGCGGGATCGGGTTGCACGCAGCAACAGGAGAAACAAGGGTGATATATATATATATATATATATAAATATAAAGGAGCAATAAGGGTGGACAGGTGTGATCGGGGTGCACGCTGCAACAAAGAGTAATAAGGGAGAATATTCATGTTTTACTGGTTATATAATAAAGACTGGAATACTCACTGTTTTATTGTTGTTATTTTGTATTCTGCTCTTACTTTTATTTAAATTGAAATTTGGAAATTTTCGTAATGGTTGGTTATAGCTGAGATCTGGAAAAGATAGTTGAGTTATTTTATTAATTGCTGCAAGTTATTGTTTATTTAGTTTAGTATTCCTTCTTGCTTTATTATACATTGTATACAGGTGATATTATAAATGCCCTGTCGTAGCCTCGTCACTACCTCGTCGAGGTTAGGCTTGGCACTTACCAGTACATGGGGTTGGTTGTACTGATACTGCACTTTGCTCTTCTTGTGCAGATCCAAGTTCTTGCCAGAGTTGAATTTCGAGTAGTAGTTTATCGTTCGCACGTAGACACGAGGTAGATCTGCTGGCGTCCGCAGATTCCTGGAGTCTTCTCCACATTATTTAGTTGTTGTTTTGTTTCATTCGAAATAGATATATACTTTCTTTTAGCCAAATATATGTAGTATTCTTTATATGAGCTGTGAAGTTTAACATTGTGGATTATCAGACGTTGTGACCTATGACTTCGTGCCAAGTGGGGAAGTCCACTGTCAAGGAATAGATTGCGAGGTCATGTGTTATATCGGTTTTGACCTGGAATGTATAAGGCCTGAGATTTTGCAAGAGATAAAGTTGGGACTTGCGGTATGTGTGCTTCCTTAATAACGCTATAACTCAGTACCAAAGAAGTTATACAAACAACTTTAAATCTACAGAAGGTCTACTCAGTGTAGAAGTCACGGTTGCGGATTTTGGGGTGCCTCAGAGGGAGTACAGTGGTTGACGAGCTTCTAGACTATGTGGTTCGTGCCAAGATTATCTGTATAGAGCTCTGCTTTTGTGATCATTGTGCATCAATAGGGATAAGAATTACCCCAAAGAATAACGAAGAGTATATGAATAAATGGGGTAGCTCAGCAGTGTTGAGTCAACATAGTAAAAGAAGAAATTAGCCACTGGTTTTTGTGGAAAGCCTACGAAGAGGACAACCAGCCATTGCAACATCAACTACTAGACTCGGTTCTCATAAATGCTTTTGAAAGAGTTTGTTTCTCGGACTCTCCATAATTCGTGGCGCATAGGGTTTGAACGGTTGCGTTAGGTCACTATAACGGTGTCATAATATGCCATCAGGTTCGATAAGTTAGCCCGCCATACTCCTACTTCGGTTTATATATCCAGAGAGCGAGTCAACGGACTCATTAAAGGACTCAATTATGATCGTAAAATTTTGTACGACTCGGGGCAGGTTGATACTTCATTTTGGCTAGTGGTAGAAATTGCCTAGATGTTAGAGTGTGTCCGGGATGAGGAAATGAGGAAGCTAAGGAGTCTAAGAGGTCTCGGGGTTCTAAAAGATTCAGTCGATTCTACTTTGCAACAACAAATTATCATGGCAGGGGCTCGGGCAACCGGCCAGCCTAGTCACATATCTGATTACTCGGGGTGCTCCGATGAGTTCTTTTAATGCACCACCACTATGAGATTCCTAAAACAATTATTCCAGTTATTTGGCATAAACTCGGTATGAGCAGTCGAATTATTTCATCAAAGCACTGAGGTTGCGTGCCCCATTGCAGTTACAACTCAACTTACATGACAAGCTAGGGGAAGGGGTCGGAATGTCGAAGGTGGAGGTCAAAATCCTAGAGGTGGATACCAAGCCTGTTGATATATTTTCTATGGTATGGCTGAGGTCGCTACACCAGATGATGTCATTACAAGTACAATATCTAGTTATTATATAGTGACAATTTCCTTAACTTGATTCGGTTATGAGTATCTAGGAAAGTCCTCCTAATATGCTCCACTTGTCACGACCCAAAATCCTAACTCAGATCGTGATGGCGCCCAACACCATGGTCGGGCAAGCCAACAATTGATTTACTAGTGAAATTCTCTTCTTTGATAAAATATTCCAACACTTGTAAAATTTTAAGTTTAAAACATTAAGTAAAACAGATAAATTGACTAACTTTAACATAAATAGTCATAAAAGATCACAAGCCAATATTTACAGCCCAATAGTAAAATGTCTACTGCGTGTGTGCCAGGAACTAGTGTCACAAGTCTACAGGCATACTGGTAGAACATAACAAAAGATGAATAAACTGTCCTACTGTCTAAAATAACCAGACAGGGGTAAACAAAAGAAGACTTTGTAGTGCTGCTGAAGATCGTCAAGAGAAGAAGCTAACCGTGAAGTCAAATCCAAGTATATCTCAGGATCGGCTCCGGCCTGATACCCAGATGCACTAGCCTCAGAACCTGTACAATTAAGTACAGAAGCGTAGCATGAGTACATAAAAGGAAATAAACCCAGTGAGTATCCACTCAAATATCGAAGAAGTAGTGACGAGAGGTCGACTTGACACTTACTAGGGTCCAAACAAAATAACTAAGCAGGATATAATAACGGTAACAAGTACGCGAGAATAATAAGTCAGTAAATATCGAACTGTAACCGCAATTCAATTTAAGTGGTGAAACAATAATAAGAAAGTTCTCAATTCATTTTCCCCCAGATTTCTATCAATTCAATAGTCATAAAGGCGTCAAGCAAATTAGCATACGCATAACAGAATAAGGACAACCGACCTAAGCCGTCAAAATAACAATATATGTGCACTACCGAAGGGTCGAACGGCGCGAACCCTAGATGCATCTACCAACCTGCTGTGGTGTACGGCCCGCTCCATGAGAGCGGGGGAAAACAACACTCCGCTCAAGGAATATAAAATGCGAAGCGGTCACATGCACACACAACATCTTTCTTTAATTCCCTTTTTAATGAATAATTCCTTTTAAAATATCAAGTTCCGTGATCTTTCTTGAAACAAAGTTACGTACAATGAAGTCATAAAGCATATAATTCGACTTAAGGAAATTCACAGGCATGGTGTGAGCCTAACTACCCGTACATAACAATAATAGTCACTACGCACAAACTCTCGTCACCTCGTACGTACGTAGTCCCCACAAACATTAACACACAATCATTTAACTCGCCTATGGGGACAATTCCCTCTTACAAGGTTAGAAAGGAGACTCACCTCGTGCCGAGCCTACTCTCCGGGTCAAGGATGCGCCTGAAACTCAAAACTCATCTCCCAAGGACTCAAAACTAGTCAAATGTTGCATAAATAAATTAACTTATACTCAAAAGTATGAAATTCCCCTATTTACTTAGTTATTTCAACTTACTTTGAAAAATCCCAAAATACACCCCCGAGCCCACACACTCGGATTCCGGAAATTTTTGAAGGAAACACTCACCCATAGCCTAAGGATCAATAATATAGTTTTCATATAATTTCATAACCAATTCCTCGGTAATTCTCTCATTTCCATAAAACCTAGGTTTCTACTTTAACCCATGATTTCTTACTAATTAGTGGATTAATCTACTTAAAAATTCAAGTATTAAACTAAATTTAGGGTAGGAATTACTTACCTTATAGTAGCTAGGCCGATTATCTCTTTTGCATGCTCAAACATCACCCAAGGAAGAAGACAAGTGCTCAAAATTAAACCAAGTCCCATTTTTAAAAATCTCTGCAGCTGCCCCTTCATCGCGAACGCGACAGAGGCTCCGCCTTCGCAAAGTCCAATGGCAAAGGCTCCTAAAGCACTTCTATGCGAATGCGTAATGGCTCCCGAGATCGCGAAGACTAGCCGGGCTAGACCTACGTGAACGCGGTGAGATTCTTCTGAACACGAAGAACAAATGGCATGGGCCAGCCGCTTACACATCACGAACGCAGGGGCAAGGGTGCGAACGCGATGGTCAGAGGCCCAACCCATCGCGAACGTGGAGAAAACTTCGTGAACGCATAGAGAATCTGCCGCCCCTGCCCAACTTCTTCTTCGCGAACGCGATAGCCCACCCGCGAACGCGAAGAAGGAAACCAGACCTGGAAATTTCTGTTTTTTAGCATTTAGCTCCGAGGGGTCCGAAACTCACCCGAGCCCCTCGGGACCCCATCCAAAGGCACTAACAAGTCTGTACTCATGATACAGACTCGCTCGAATTTTCGGAACGTGAAAAACTACAACGAAACTAAGAATCCGACCCCAAAATCAAATTGAATCAAACTTTGAACTTCATGTTCTAGAACTCACTTTCAACTCGCCGAACCTACCTATACTACTCGGAATGACACGAAATTTTGCAAGCATAACGGAACTATTCCCGGTCTCAGACTTCCGTTCGGACCTCGATAACACAAAAACACGTTCCAAACCTCAATTCTTGAACTTAAGGAATCACATTTCACTATTTGGCACCGAAATGCTCCCGGGTCATCCAAAACCCGTTACGGAAATACGCCCAAGTCCGAAATAATCATACGAAGATACTGGAACCGTCGGAACTCGATTCTGAGGTCGTTTACTCAAAATGTTGACCGAAGTCAAACTTGGCCTTAAAAGCCAACCTTAAGGAACCAAGTGTTCCTATGCCATTCCAAACTCTTCCAAATCCCGAACCACCCATCCCCACAAGTCATAGATCATTAAAAGCAACTTCGGAAAGTCATATTTAGGGGCACGGGGTTCTAGAACGAAAACGGTCGGGTCATTACATTCTCCACCTCTTAAACAAATGTTCATCCTCGAACGGGTCTAGAACCATCCCTGAAGTGCTGAATAAGTGTGGATATCTACTCCACATGTCCTCCTCGGACTGCCAAGTCGCCTCCTCGACTGGTTGGCCCCTCCACTGGACCTTTACGGCAGAAACTCTCTTGGACCTCAACTGGCGATCCTATTTGTCAATAATAGCGACTGGATCCTCCTCGTAGCCTAACCTCTCATCCAACTGAATTGTGATGAAATCAACCACATGGGAGAAGTCGGCGTGGTATCTACGGAGAATGTATACATGAAAGACCGGATGGACTCCTGATAAACTAGGAGGTAAAGCAAGCTCATAAGCAACCTCTCCAACTCACCTCAACACCTCAAAAGGACCTATAAACCTCGGGCTCATCTTGCCCTTCTTCCCAAACCTCATAATACCCTTCATCGGCGAGACCTTCAACAGAACCTTCTCCCCCTCCATAAAAGATACATCACACGCCTTCTGATTCGCGTAACTCTTCTGTCTGGACTGTGTTGTGCGAAGCCTCTCCTGAATCAACTTCACTTTCTCTAAAGCATCCTTCACCAGGTTGGTTCCATATAACCTAGCCTCGCCAAGCTCAAACCACCCGATAGGAGAACGACATCGCCGGCCATACAAGGCCTCAAATGGAGCCATCTCAATGCTGGACAGATAACTATTATTGTAAGCAAACTCGGCCAGAGGAAAGAACTGGTCCCACTGACCTCCGAAGTCAATCACACATGCCCTGAGCATGTCCTCCAATATCTGAACTGTCCACTCCAACTGACCATCAGTATGAGGGTGGAATGCTGTGCTGAGATCTATCTGAGTGCCAACTCACTATGCAATGCTCTCCAGAAGTGGGAGGTGAACTGAGGACCTCGATCTGATATAATGGACACAGGCACACCGTGCAACCGGACTATCTCCCAAATGTAGATCTACGCCAACCTCTCAGAAGTATAAGTAGTAGCCACTAGAATAAAATGCGCCGATTTGGTCAACCTATCCACAATGACCCAAACCACGTCAACCTTCCGCAAAGTCCGAGGCAACCCAACCACGAAGTCCATAGCGATGCACTCCCACTTCTAATCAGGAATGGGCATCTGCTGAAGTAGGCCTCCTGGCCTCTGGTGCTCATAGTTGACCTGCTGGCAGTTAAGACATCTAGCCACAAACTCCATTATGTCCTAATTCATCCGCCTCCACCAGAAATGCTGCTTCAAGTCACGATACATCTTCGTAGCACCGGGATGAACAGAATACCGTGAACTGTGAGCCTCCTCTAGAATCCTCTCCCTCAGGCCATCAACATTAGGAACACACAAACGGCCCTGAAGTCTCAGAACACCATCCTTGCCAATAGTAACCTCCTTGGCACCACCCTGAGCACTGTCTCCCGTAGCTCTGCCAAGAACGGATCATCGAACTGTAGGGCCTTAATCTCCCCCAATAACGAAGATTGAGCAACCACATGTGCAAGAACTCAGCGGTGCTCTGAAAGGTCCAATCTCACCAGGCGATTAGCCAAGGACTGAATGTCTAAGGCTAGGGGTCTCTCCTCTGCTGTAATATAAGCCAAACTACCCATACTCTCCGCCTTCTTGCTCTAGGCATTTGCTACCACATTTTCCTTGCCCGGATGATAAAAAATGGTGATGTCATAATCTTTCAACAACTCGAGCCATCTGCGCTGCCTCAAATTAAGATCCCTCTGCCTGAACAAGTGTTGCAAGCTGTGGTGGTCTATATAAACCTCACAAGACACCCCATACAAGTAGTGCCTACAAATGTTAAGAGCATGAACAATCGCCGCCAACTCCAGATCGTGCACAGGGTAATTCTTCTCATGAACCTTCAGCTGGCGCGAAGCATAAGCAATAACTCTCCCTTCCTGCATCAACACACATCCCAAACCAACGCGTGAAGCGTCACAATATACTGTATACATCCCAGAACCGGAAGGCAATACTATAACTGGTGTTGAGGTCAAAGTTGTTTTGAGCTTCTGAAAGCTCGCCTCACACTCGTCCGACCATCGAAACGGGGAATTCTACTGAGTCAATCTAGTCAGTGGGGCTGCAATGGATGAAAAGCCCTCCACAAATCGGCGATAATAACCTGCTAGGCCCAAGAAGCTCCTGATCTCTGTAGCTGAAGTAGGATGCGACCAACTCTGGACTGCCTCAATCTTCTTAGGATCAACCTGGATACCCTCTCCGGATACCACATGTCCCAAGAATGCCACGGAATCCAACCAGAACTCACACTTGGAGAACTTAGCATATAGCTTATATTCTCGCAAAGTCTGGAGCACAACTCTCAAATGTTGCTCGTTCCCTCCCAGGCTACGTGAGTAAATCAGAATGTCATCAATAAAGACAATGACAAAAGAATCAATATACGGCATGAACACCCTATTCATCAAGTCCATAAATGTTGTTGGGGCATTAGTCAAGCCAAAGGACATCACCGGGAACTCATAATGGCCATATCTCGTACAAAAAGCAGTCTTCGGAACATCTGAGTCCCGAATCTTCAGCTGGTGGTACCCCGATCTCAAGTCGATCTTAGAAAACACCCGAGCACCCAACAACTGGTCAAACAAATCATCGATACGCGGCAATGGGTACTTATTCTTAATGGTGAACTTGTTCAACTGACGATAGTCAATACACATCCGCATAGACCCATCTTTCTTCTTCACAAATAGCACTGGAGCACCCCACGGCGATACACTCGGCCTGATAAACCCCTTAGCCAACAACTCCTCAAGATGCTCCTTCGATTCCTTCAATTCTTTCGGAGCCATACGGTACGGGGGAATAGAGATAGGCTGGGTTCCTGGAGCTAAATCAATACAGACATCAATATCACGATTTGGAGGCATGCTTGGAAGGTCTGAAGGGAATACATCAGCAAACTCTCGAACTACTGGCACTGAATCAACCGTCGGAGACTCGGTGGTGGTTACCCGCACATAAGCAAGATAGGCCAGACAACCCTTCTCTATCATATGTCGAGCCTTCAGGAAGGAAATAACCCGACTGGCTGCACTAACTAAGGAACCCCTCCACTCCAGCCTAGGCATCTCGGGCATGGCTAGAGTAATCGTCTTGGCATGGAAATCTAGAACGGCGTAATAGAGGGATAGCCAATCCATGCCTAGAATAACCTCGAAATCAACCATGTCCAGCAATAGGAGGTCCGCTTTGGTCTCGAACCCACAGAATGTAACCACACAGGACCGATAAATCCGGTTTACCACCACAGAATCGCCCACAAGAGTGGACACATAAATAGGAGATCCCAAGGTCTCATGAGGAACATCCAGGAAACAAGCAAATAAGGCTGATATATATGAATAAGTGGACCCTGGATCAAACAACACGGATACCTCTCTACCACATACTGAAATAATATTTGTGATCACGGCATTTGAGGCCACTGCATCTGATCTGGCCGAAATAGCATAGAATCTAGCTAAAGCACCGGACGACTGACCTCCGCCGGAATGAATATGAGTTGACTGAACTCCCCCGATCTCGCCTCCACCTCTAGGACGGCCTGTCCACCACCTCTAGGTGGCCGGACCGCTGGTGCTGAACCCATAGGTTGGTAACCCTGCTGCACAGCTTTGCCCCGGAGCTTGGGACAAAACCTCTTCATATGACCTGGATTCCCACACTCATAACAACCTCCCGGCACCATAGCCTGATGCCCTGAAGAAGAACCCTGAATAGCGGAAGGGCGATGTGAACCCTCTGGCATAGAACTGAAGTAGGGGCTGGAAGATCCGTGATAACCTGAATAACTGTCGGATGAACCCTGAATAGCTGGAGGACGGTACGAACGCTCTGTCATGGCGCTGAAGTAAGGCCTCGCTGGAACACCACGAGGAGGCGGTGGGGGTGCTGAATATGGGGGCCAGCTGAGCTGGCCCCTGCCGAACTGACCTCTTCCCCTAGCTGAAGCGACTCTGAAATCCTCGAAAAATATGGCTCTCTTATCCTACTGACCTGCTTTCTGCTCCTCGACTGATAACCCACGATCCTGCGAGCAATCTCTACCACAAGCTGATAAGGAGTCCCCATCTCCACCTCTCGGACGATGTTGGCCCTAATGCCTAGATGCAACCCAGCTACGAACCTCCGCACTCTCTCAGCATCAGTAGGAAGTATCATGAGTGCGTGACGTGACAGCTCAAAAAACCTAGCCTCATAGTCTGTCACCGACATCTGACCCTTCTCTAGCTGCTCAAACTGATACCGCAGCTCTTCCCTCTTAGAGGGTGGAATGTATTTGTCCAGGAACATCTGTGTAAATTTCTCCCAGGTGACAGAAGGAGAACCTGCCGGTCTGCCAAGAATATAGGACTGCCACTATTTGCAGGCCCTGCCCTCTAACTGAAAAGTAGTGAAGCCAACTCCATGGGGCTCCAATATCCTCATGTTGTGCATTCTTTCCCTGCACCTGTCAATGAAGTCTTGGGCATCCTCACCACGCTCACCTCCAAAGACAGGAGGGTGCAATCGGGTCCATCTATCCAATAACTTATGTGGATCACCGTCCGCAGCTGGTCCGGGCTCAGGTGTTACAGCAACAGGCTAGGGCCCGCCCACGGGCAGTGTACCCGGGGTCTGATATACTGCTGCTACATGACCTGCGGCATGGGCAGTAGGGGTCTGGACTCCCCCTCCCGCCTGAGATGTGGCAGGATCTGTTGGAAACAAACTAGCCTGAGTCATAGTATCCATAAACCGCATCATACGGCCCATGACCCCCTGGAAGCATGGCGCCGTCATAAAGTCCGTCGAACCAGGATCTGCTGGGGGCACCTCTCCCTGCTCTTTTGTGATAGGATCCTCTACTAGATCTGCTGGTGGTGCAACCGGAATAGCTCTGGGATCCCCGCGTCCCCTACCTCGGGCCAGTGCCCTCCCCCGGCCTCAGATGACGGGGGTAGCGGCCCCTCCCGGGTCTCGAACATCGGCATCGCAAGTACTCACCATCTGTGAAAGAATAGAAGAGTGAGATTCATCATACCATCAACTGTACGATAGAATATGAACAAAGAGGTTTCCTAACACCCTATAGCCTTTTGAAGATAAGTACAGACGTCTTTGTACAGATCCGCAAAACTCTAATGGGCTTGCCCGCGACTCGTGAGACCTACGTGAACCTAGAGCTCTGATACCATGTTGTCACGACCCAAAATCCTAACTCATATCGTGATGGCGCCCAACACCATGGTCGGGCAAGCCAACAATTGATTTACTAGTGAAATTCTCTTCTTTGAAAAAAGATTCCAACTCTTGTCAAATTTTAAGTTTAAAACATTAAGTAAAACGGATAAATTGACTAACTTTAAAAGAAATAGTCATAAAAGATCACAAGCCAATATTTACAGCACAAAAGTAAAATGTCTACTATGTGTGTGCCAGGAACTAGCACAAGTCTAAAGGCATACTAGTAGAATATAACAAAAGATGAATAAACTGTCCTACTGTCTGAAAGAACTAGACAGGGGTAAACAAAAGAAGACTCTGTAGTGCTGTTGAAGATCGCCAAGAGTCAATTCAAGTTAAATCTCAGGATCGGCTCCGGCCTGATACCCAGATGCACCCGTCTCAAAACCTGTACAATTAAGTACAGAAGCGTAGCATTAGTACATAAAAGGAAATAAACCCAGTGAGTATCCAGTAAAATATCGAAGAAGTAGTGACGAGAGGTCGACTTGACACTTACTAAGGTCCAAACAATATAACTAAGCAGGATATAATAAAGGTAACAAGTACGCGAGAATAATAAGGCAGTAAGATCGAACTGTAACCGCAATTCAATTTAAGTGGTGAAACAATAATAAGCAAGTTCTCAATTCATTTTCCCCCAGATTTCTATCAATTCAATAGTCATAAAGGCGTCAAGCAAATTAGCATACGCATAACAGAATAAGGACAACCGGCCTAAGCCATCAAAATAACAATATATGTGCACTACCGAAGCCTCGAACGGCGCGAACCGTAGATGCATCTACCAACCTGCTGTGGTGTACGGCTCGCTCCCATGAGAGCAGGGGGAAAACAACACTCCGCTCACGGAATATAAATTGCGAAGAGGTCACATGCACACACAACATCTTTCTTTAATTCCCTTTTTAATGAATAATTCCTTTAAAAATATCAAGTTCCGTGATCTTTCTTGAAACAAAGTTACGTACAATGAAGTCATAAAGCATATAACTCGACTTAAGGAAATTCATAGGCATGGTGTGAGCCTAACTACCCGTACATAACAATAATAGTCATTACGCACAAACTCTTGTCACCTCGTACGTACGTAGTCCCCACAACATTAACACACAATCATTTAACTCACCTATGGGGACAATTCCCTCTTACAAGGTTAGAAAGGAGACTCACCTCGTGCCGAGCCTACTCTCCGGGTCAAGGATGCGCACGAAACTCAAAACTCTTCTCCCAAGGACTCGAAACTAGTCAAATGTTGCATAAATAAATTAACTTATACTCAAAAGTATGAAATTCCCCTATTTACTTAGTTATTTCAACTTACTTAGAATCCCAAAATACACCCCCGGGCCCACATACTCGGATTCCGGAAAATTTCGAAGGAAACACTCACACATAGCCTAAGGATCAATAATATATAGTTTTCATATAATTTCATAACCAATTCCTCGGTAATTCTCTCATTTCCATAAAACCTAGGTTTCTACTTTAACCCATGATTTCTTACTAATTAGTGGATTAATCTACTTAAAAATTCAAGTATTAAACTAAATTTAGGGTAGGAATTACTTACCTTATAGTAGCTAGGCCGATTATCTCTTTTGCATGCTCAAACATCACCCAAGGAAGAAGACAAGTGCTCAAAATTAAACCAAGTCCCATTTTTAAAAATCTCTGTAGCTGCCCCTTCATCGCGAACGCGACAGAGGCTCCGCCTTCGCAAAGTCCAATGGCAAAGGCTCCTAAAGCACTTCTATGTGAATGCGTAACGGGTCCCGCGATATCGAAGACTAGCTGGGCAAGACCTACGCGAACGCGGTGAGATTCTTGCGAACGCGAAGAACAATTGGCATGGGCCAGCCGCTTACACATCGCGAACGCGGGGGCAAGGGTACGAACGCGATGGTTAGAGGCCCAACCTATCGCGAACGCGGAGAAAACTTTGCGAACACATAAAACATCTGTCGTCCCTGCCCAACTTCTTCTTCACGAACGCGGTCGCCCACCCGCGAACGCGAAGAAGGAAACTAGACCTGGAAATTTCTGGTTTTAGCATTTAGCTCCGAGGGGTCCGAAACTCACCCGAGCCCCTCGGGACCTCATCCAAAGACACTGCAAGTCTGTATTCATGATATGGACTCGATCGAATTTTTGGAACGTGAAAAATAACAATGAAACTAAGAATCCGACTGTAACGAGCCAACCAGCCGTTTTGCGTATTCGGACCCCGTACCCCCAAATTATACTTCCCGTAGCGGCTTATCGTTATTTGCGACTTGCAAGGACAGGCGGTTTTGTATTTGGAAGTGTTTAATATAGTATAGGAACACTTAGTTCCTTAAGGTTGGCTTTTAAGGCCAAGTTTGACTTTGATCAACATTTTGAGTAAACGACCTCGAAATCGAGTTTCGACAATTCCAGTAGCTTCGTATAATGATTTCGGACTTGTACGTATGTCTGGAATGGGTTTTGGATGACCCGGGAGCGTTTCGACGCCAAATAGCGAAATAGAGTTTCATTAAGTTCATAATTTGGTTTGGAATGTGTTTTTGTGTTATCGAGGTTCAAACAGAATTCCAAGACCGGGAATAGTTCTATTATGTCATTTATGACTTGCTTTCAAAATTTGGTGTCATTCCGAGTAGTATAGGCCGGTTCGGCGCATTGAAACCGAATTCAAGAACTTAGAATTTCTTATGTTTGATTCTAGGGGTTTTGAGGGGGGATTTTGAGTTTTAGCGTTGTTTTGGGTGTTCCGAAGGCTCGAGCAAGTCCGTAATATGATTTAGGACTTGTTGGTATAATTGCACGGGGGATCGGGTGGGCCCAGGTGCCTCCCGGACACCAAACGGAGCCAAAAACCAGCAGCTTCAACTGTTGGTGCACCCGATATAGTGTGACCGCAGGTGCGGTTGCCCAGGCCGCAGGTGCGAGACCGCCCCTGCGGTCAAGGCCCCGCAGGTGCGACCCCCAGGGTGAGCTGGTCCAAACCGCAGGTGCGGACCCGCTGGTGCGAGACTTCCTCCGCAGGTGCGTCCCCAGGCCTCCTAGGCCACTTCCGCAGGTGCGACCTTTGGCTCGTAGGTGCGAGACCGCAGGTGTTGTCCTTGAGCCGCAGGTGCGAGATCACTGAATCTCATTTAATACGGGATTTGGCCATTTTTCACCATTTCTTCTCCTCCATTGGAGATTTTGAGGGCTTTCAAGAGGGTATTCGACTTAGCTGCTAAGAGGTAAGTAATTTCCATTTAAATGTTAGATTATTACACCAAAACTTAGGTAGATTAATATCTAATTAGTGGAAATCAAAGGGATTAGAGTGAAAACCTAGGGTTGATGAACTTTAGGGAATTTCACCACTTTTCTACCATGAAATCATACAAAAACTATACGTTAATGATCCTTAGGCTATGGGTGAGTGTTATCTTCGAAAATTTCCGGAATCCGAGCATGTAGGCCCGGGGGTGTATTTTGGGATTTCTTCAAGAATGATAAAATAGCTAAACTAGTAAGATAATTTCATACTTTTGAATGTATATTAACGTATTTAAATAATATTTGGCTAGTTTCGAGTCCTTGAGTGACAAGTTTGGAGTTTCGGGCGCGTTCTTGACCCGGGAAGTAGATTCTACACGAGGTGAGTCTCCTTTAAAACCTTGTAAGAGGGAATTTTCCCCATAGGTAAATGTAAATAATTTATTTGTCCTTATTTTCGGGGGCTACGTACGTGCAAAGTGACGAGAGTCTGTGCGTAGCTACTACTCTGTTGTGTCGGGTAGTATTTAGGATTTCACAAGCATGCTTTTATGTGCCTTACCTGTACCTTTACATGTGTTTCTAGTTGCTTATTATCTTTGAGATTGATATGAGGATATTAGGAAGTTATGTGTAAGTTTAAGTGTTTAAATCTCTGATTTCAAGTATAATCCATGATAAATTCCTGAAGTTCATGATGATTTTGTGTATGTCTACGAGCACCTGTGTCATATGTATGATTCGCGAGCGGGGTAGCCCTATATTTATGTCAACCGCGTCGCATGATCGATTCGCGAGCGGGGTAATGGATGCATCTATGGTTCGTGCCGCTCGACCCTCGGCAGTGCACATTTATTTTTCGCGTCGCTTCGGCCGTATGCTTCGGCATATTACGTGCTATGTATTTGACTGAGAGTCTTTTTATTATTAAATAAATTACTCCACGTGTAAGGGGAACTTGATACTTTTGTGATAATTACTATTTGACTCATGAGAATAAATTGCAGCTTTATATAATTGATACTTCATGCCTTAGTGATTTCCATGACTACTCTTCCTGTCTAGCTTTATTTAATCATATTATTGGTTATCGACCCTAGTGAGTAACACGTCTACCTCTTGTCACTACTTCTTCGAGTTTAGACGGGATACTCACTGGGTACATATTTGTTTATATGTACTCATGCTACGCTTCTGTACTTAATTGTACAGGTTCTGAGGTTGTTGCACATGGTCACCATTCCGGTGTCCGTCATTGAGAGTACTATCTGGACCCGACTTCACGGTGAGCTGCTCCTCTTG
>ML254068.1:0-15681 GCA_005239495.1 Nicotiana undulata
ACAGATCACATCAATGCAATACCCGGTATGTCACACCTCGACGAGGCGGCTACACGTGGTATTCGCGCACCGGTCATCATATTTGTATTCTACCCTTCCCACCCCGTAAAGGTTATCTAAAATGCGTGTGTTGGTTACGAATGCTTATTGCGTGCCATTACCCGTCCCATTCTATAAGTCCTGGAGGGTATTTAGGACTACTAATCCTACAAGGTGAGTNAAAGGGACACATAGGGGAAAATAAAGGCTCATCAGTCCCTCCACAGATAGACATACAATTGGCACGTCTCAAACACACTTAAAGTCTCAAAGATGGGGTTAAAAGAGAGTTTTGAGTGAAACAGTGAGTTGCAGAGGAATCTGATTTGGGAAAACTTAGCGAAAGAATAATTCAGAGAAATAGTTGATTTTTAGAAATGCAGTCATTTAGGGGAGTGGTAAAATTCAGAAGCACAATGATTTAAAACTTTCAGAAGACATAGCCGAAAATTATTGAGGCATGGTTTTGAAGTAAAATACAGTAGCTTAACATATATGGTAGTTAAAGATAATTGCAGTAAAGGAATAATAAGTGGTACCAAAATATAGTAGCGTTAAATACTCAGAGTAAGGATTCAAAATGGCACGCTTTTGAGTCGATGAAGTATCTTTGAAAGCCCATTAATTTAAAGCATAACAGTGCAAAACTCAGAAAGTCCTAAGGGAAACAAATGTATAATTTCAAGATTGTTTTAAAATAGAGCCAAAGCTTTAGTAAAACAAAGTGAACCTCAGGGAGGTAATATAAGAATGAGAGCAACAGGGTTCGAAAGGTTAAAGAGGTTAATTAGCCTTAAACATAATTAGTTTAATTTTATCGCATTCGGCCTAAAGTTGCCTAGGCGTTGTATACATTGCCTAACTATCTTAAAAGGTGAACATGCATATTTTGGATTCTGATTTTAAAGAGTATATTTGCAGAAAATGTTTCGAGTAGGCTAACCGCATTTTATTAGATCAAGCATGCTAATTAGGTGCTTTAACGATTTGCAATTCAATCAAGTCTGAGATCCTAAACAACATGATATCAAATGCACATAGAAATTCCTAACACATGGTTTCTAAGATGGAAATGCAGTAATGACCTTATGACAGTGTATTAGGCTTGTTATTAACTGATCAGGATAATAACATGCTGAAAGTGAAAGACCTAAAATAGGATTTCTACTATGTGAGATGCATGTCCTATACAAGTTATCTAATGCACAAATAAAGTCCTATAAGCATGTTTTCTACCCATCACCTAAGCTAAGCATGCATAACCCCTCCCAAATTCACTATCCAGCCCCAATTATTCGTTTACAAATTATTACAAACCTGAATAATAAATTACACTAATGAAAAAAAAAAGTTATTCTATAGGGAGCCTTCAACCAGGCCCAATCTCCTAGCCTCACTCCTTTCGAGTTTCACAGCCTTAATGGCCTGGGTGCGGCAAAGCTCCCAAAGGGCCCAATGGATCCCTGGCCAATACCAGCACCCATGGAAATTGCCAAGATTTTAACAAAGTGCAGTGTGGAATTACCAGCCATGTGTGTCAAAGTTCCATGAGTACTCAGGGGTACTCAAGGCAATGCTCACACGAAGGGGATAGGACCTAATTTTCTAGGAGTAGTGTAATGTGCAGGGAAGAGAGGAAAGTTCATAGTTTAAGAAAAGAGTTTTCAAAACTGGAGAGTTAGTTTTTGAAAGATTAACATAAAATAGACAGAAACATTAATCAACAATTCAGCAATACAGGATTGCACAAGGATAATGAGACAAAAAGGAAAATAGATCACCTAATAACACCAAGAGATACAGAGACTTATGAGAAATCCCTGAGCATGAATACACAGAATCAAAGAGATTCAGGGGACCAAGAAATGGCCAAGTTTAGACAGTAACAGGAGACAGTAAAAGAAGACAGTTGTGATAGGTGAAATTAAGAGCAAGTAACAGTCATATGAGCATGCTAGTCAAGTATTGACAGATGAAAAGTTCAGGGAACCAGGGATAGGAAGGTTCACACATGATACTGAACAAGAATAGAAATGGCCTAAAAGATGTATACAAGAATAGGTACAGCTCATAACAAATACTGGCTTAATCATAAACAGGTAAAGAGTTGAGCATGGCAAGTATCATCAGGCAAAAACAGGGCATCAATTGCATGTAGAACAATAGAAGCATAGGTAGAAAACAACTAGGAATACAACATACTGAAATAGTAATAGCCACATTGGTTTGTAACCTTGGGAATTAATCAGGACATACCAGTAACAAAAGAGAGCAGTAGAATGAAAGAGCCAAGTATGAGCACAATATTGGCCTAGGCTTATAGCCGGCCAATACAATAGCAGAGTAAAGAAAATAAGAGAGAAAAGCGCAAGAGAGAGCTTGGAGTAGTACTGATAAGAGAGAAGAACACAAGTTTGTGTGTGTGTCTATTTGTGAAAGCTAGGACTTTTATAGTTGAAAAACGAGTAGCAAAATATGGTAAGAATCACAATAGCATGGTAATAAAAGAAGTCAGAATCAATCAGTGTGGAGATTAAGACACGGTTCCCTTAAGTCAAGGGATTTCAAAAACTCAAATGGTAAAATGTATAACTTATAAGGTAAAGTAAAATCAGTACACGACCAATTAAGGAAAGAATCATAGTTCATTAAGTAATAGGGTAAACAATTAAGGCTAGGTTCAAAAAATATTCTAATTAAGGAAATAGACAATAAGAATAAAGTACCACAGGCGAATCAATCAATTTGAATAGAAATTGAGGGTTTAAAGGAAATTCTATCAATCAAACCCCCGTAAGTATGGAATCCAGAATCAATCAAACAAGAGTCACAATCATATAAATAGACAGCAATGCTCAGGCATAGTAAACAGGCAGGTTAAACAAGTGCTAGAAGAAGGAGGCAAGTCTGATCAATCGAGATAGTCATAAGCATAAGTTAGGCTAAGAAAACTCAGTATAACACATTCAAAGCAAGGTAATCACAGAAACTCAAGCAAAGAGCGACGAGCAGTCATGATGATACACAGAACCACATATAGAAGTCTAGGAGAATTAGGGTTTTTAAACTAAACGAGATAAAAGCTAGTGAAGTCATAGAATCAATTATGATATGCAAAGAATCGACTCAAACACAAAGAAAAACTTAGCTTTAAACAGGCATACAAAGGGTTCTGAGAACCCCTAGTTTTTAAAAGGAAGAGAGAACGTTTAAAAGTTGAAGATTCTTAAAGATTGAGTTGAGAACAATGTAAAACATAAAGAAACAGGCTTGAATCATTTAAAAACACCATAGATCTGAGAGGTTTAGGCAGAAATTAGGGTTTCATAAGAGAACCAGAGATAACTAGAGAACCTGCCGTGAAACTCAAAGATCGTGGTGGATATGGCGTGGTCGTGTCCAAAACCCCACCGGAGAGGCCGGGAACAACCCAAAGAAGGAGCCCAGGTGCAAGTTGGCATGGCCCAGACCCTCGAGGGCTTCAGAGATGAAGTGATCCAGATAGAGGAGACCTCATGGAGGCTTGTAGTCGAAAGGAGGGTGGTCGGAGATGGCCGGAGGAAGGCGGAGGGGCTTCATCGAGACGAAAAGATAGAAGTCTCCAGCGATACTAGAGAGAGAGAGAGAGAGAGAGAGAGAGAGAGAGAGAGAGAGAGAGAGAGAGAGAGAGAGAGAGAGATGGGAGATAGAGAGATGAGAGAGCTTTGGAAAATGAGGGGGTCGGGGAGGGGGTAGTTGGAATTAATTAAGGAAATATGGATCTGGACCGTTGATCTTATGTGATCAACGGCTCAGATCACGTATGGGGTTGGGCCGGGTATGAATTGGTTTGGGCTGGGTAGGAATTTTGGTTTTGGGTCTGGGCTAATTGGGTTTAAAGATCAGATGGGTTGGGTATAATGTGGCTAGATATTAAAAAAATGTGGCTAGATATTAAATACCCATAAAGAATAGATAAATAATTAATAAAATAGCTAATAATTGTATAAAAAATGAAATTAATTTTAAAGAGGTGAAATTGTAGTAATTAAATAATATAAAAATGTAAAAACATGCATAAGTTTCAAATTAAAATAATACAAAATGTTCAATTGGGCTATAATTGTAAAATTACCGTATTTAAAATTAAATGAGACCCAATTGGCTAATTTGTGAAATAATTGGATCCTTAATGGACAAAAAATGATTAAAAATAGCATAGTGAGCGGGGAAACATTTTGAAATTATTTATAACATAATTTATGAATAATTATTTGAATATGAAATATTAAATAAACAGGAAAATAATTTAATAAAAATATGGAAAAAATAGGGAAAAATACTCATTATTACAAAGAATAATTTTGAAAGCTTATATGCAATTTTGAAAATAATTTGAGGAAAAATTGGGTATCAACATAATGAACGTAGAACAATTAGGACAGGAATCAATGAAATTTGAAACGGGGAAGGGATCATGTTTAATAGACCATTTCGTGTTTCATAGATACTCGTCACCTCATCTATACACCACACACATGCAATTCACATAGCAAATAAGTGGGAATTCCTATTCCCTCAAGCCAAGGTTAAACCAAGCACTTACCTCGATATAACAAGCACTTCACTTCTCTAGCAATGCCTTTCCTTTAGAATTTGCTTCTAACCCGCTTGAATCTAATCACAATTTGTTAAATGTTATCAATCATGGCCTAAAGGAATCATCTTTATTAAAAAAAACAATGGTCCTAAGTTTTCCTTTTTCAAATTTGAAAATTGACCCCGGACCCGCTTAGTCTAAACTCGAGGTTCGCACGGATATACAATTGGTATTGGAATCCCACCTCAATTCGAGGTCCAATTCCCCAAAATTTGAAATTTATAAGTTCTACCCAAAAACCAAATTTTTACCATGAAAACTCTAGATTTTTTGTTGTAATCTTGTTAAAAGTTGTTAGGAATTGAAATAAATTGGTTAGAGATCACTTACCAATGGTTTGGAGAAGTTTGGGTCTTTGGAAAATCGCCTATGGAGGTTTAGGGTTTTAGAAAATTGAAAAAGAAGTAAAAATCTCGTCAAAAAGCTGATATAACAGGTTGTGGGTCTCGCATTTGCGAACTGGGGTTCGCATTTGCGAACCGTGGGCTTTCCAGAGAGATGTCGCAAATGCGAACAGGACCTCGCATTTGCGACCCAGGACTTTGCATTTGCGAGATCAGAGGCTGGCCATTGGCTTCGCAATTGCGAAGCCCGACCTCGCATTTGCGAGATCTGAGGCCTGCACACCGGATGTTCAGTTGTTGGGGTATTTTTCTAAGTCTAGACACTCTGTAGCCTACCCGAAACTCACCCGAGCCTTCGTGGCTCAAAACCAAACATGCACACAAGTCTAAAAACATCATACGGACTTGTTCGTGCGATCAAATCATCAAAATCCCCAGATTTAGCCTCAAACTCAAGATTTCCTCAAGAACACTCAAATTCCTAACTTTTCAACCGGATGTCCGAATTACATCAAATCAACTCCGATTCTCATGAAACTTCACAGATAGGAATTATATAACATAACGAACTTGTTCCGGGCTCCGGAACCAAAATACGGACTTGGTATCATAAATTTCACATATTATTTCATTTTTTTATTTCTTCAATTAACCAGCAGAACAATTTTCCTCAAAATTGTTTTCTAAGGCTTGGGACCTCGAAATTCATTTCCGGGCATACGCCCGAGTTCCATATTTTACCACGGACCTCCCGAGATCATCAGAACACAGATCTGGGTCCGTTTACTCAAAACATTGACCAAAGTCAACTATAATCAAATTTTAACTCTAGAAATTACTTTTTCTCATATTTTCACATAAAAGCTTTCTGTTTTCATGCCCGGACTACGCACGCAAATCGAGGTATTTAAAATTTCTCTTTCATGGCTAATAATCCTAGAACGGAGTCTAAATTCATAAAATGATCTCTTGGGTCATAACAATCTCCACCTCTAAAACAAACGTTCGTCCTCGAACGAACATAGAAGATTACCTGAATTAGCGAACAAGTATGGATATTTACTCTGCATGTATGACTCGTACTCCCAAGTAGCTGCCTCAATGGGCTGGCCTCTACACTGCGCTTGAACTAAAGGATAACTCTTAGACCTCAACTGACGAACCTGCCGGTCTAAAATGGCTACCAGATCCTCCTCATAAGTCAGGTCTTTGTCCAATCGGACAGAGCTGATATCTAACACATGGGACGGGTCACCGTGATATTTTTGGAGCATAGACACATGGAATACTGGATGAACTGAGGATAACCCTGGAGGCAACGCAAGTCTATAAGTTACCTCCCCCACTCTATCAAGAATCTCAAATGGCCCGATATACCTAGGGCTCAACTTACCCTTCTTTCCAAACCTCATAAACCCTTCATGGGTGACACACGAAGCAATTCTCTCTCTCCAACCATGATTGCCAAATCACGAACCTTACGATCGACATAACTCTTTTTCCTAGATTGAGATGCACGAAGCCTCTCCTAAATAATCTTGAATTTATCCAAGACCTCCTGAACTAAGTCTGTACCTAGTAACCGAGCCTCTCCCGGCTCGAACCATCCAACTGGCGATCTGCACTGTCTACCATATAATGCCTCATAAGGAGCCATCTGAATGCTCGACTTATAGCTATTATTATAAGCAAACTCCGCTAACGGCAAGAACTGATCTCACGAACCTCCAAAGTCAATAACACAAGCGCGGAGCATATTCTCCAATATCTGAATGGTACACTCGGATTGCCCGTCAATATGAGGGTGAAATGTTGTACTCAACTCTACTCGGGTACCCAACTCACGCTAAACTACCCTCCAAAAGTGCGAAGTAAACAACATACCCTGATCATAAATGATAGACACGGGCACACCATGAAGGCGAACAATCTCTCGAATATATATCTCTGACAATCGCTCCGAAGTATAAGTACTCGCCACTGGAATGAAATGTGTTGATTTAGATAGCCTATCCACAATAACCCAAACAACGTCAAATCTCCTCTGAGTCCGTGGGAGTCGAACAACGAAGTCCATAGTGATACGCTCCCACTTTCACTCAGGAATCTCTATCTGCTGAAGAAAACCACCAGGTCTCTGATGCTCATACTTTACTTGCTGACAATTTAAGCAACGAGCCACATACGCAACAATGTCTTTTTTCATCCTTCTCCACCAATAATGCAACCTCAAATCTTGGTATATTTTGGCTGCACCTGGGGTGAATCGAATACTTAGAACTGTGAGCCTCCTCAAGGATCAACTCACGAAGGCCATCAACATTAGGCACACATATATAACCCTGCATCCTCAAGACACCATCATCTCCAACTGTAACCTTCTTGGCACCACCGCGACGAACTGTGTCCCTAAGGACCATCAAATGTGGGTCATTGTCATGCCGCTCTCGAATACGCTCAATCAGAAATGACAGAGCGATTGTACAAGCTCGAACACTGCTGGACGAAATATTCAACCTCACGAACTGATTAGCCAACGCCTGAATGTCTGAAGCTAATAGTCTCTCACCAACTGGAATACACGCACAGCTGCCCATACTCACCGCCTTCCTACTCAATGCATCGGCCACCACGTTGGCCTTCACTGGATGATATAATATGGTGAGGTCATAATCCTTCAGTAACTCTAACCATCTTCGCTTCCTCAAATTTAGATCCTTCTGCTTGAATAAGTACTGAAGACTACGATGGTCAGTAAAAACCTCACACGGCACGCCATAAAGATAGTGCCTCCAAATTTTCAATGCATGAACGATGGCTGCCAACTCTAAGTCGTGAACAGGGTAATTCTTCTCATGGACTTTCAGCTGCCGAGATACATATGCAATCACCCTGCCATCCTGCATCAATATTGCTCCAAGTCCAACTCGGGAAGCATCACAATACACCGTGAAAGAACCCGAACCTGATGGTAACACCAACACCGGTGCTGAAGTCAAGGTTGACTTGAGCTTTTGAAAGCTCACCTCGCACTCATCTGACCATTTAAATGGGTCACCTTTCTGAGTCAATTTAGTCATTCGGGCTGCTATGGATGAGAACTACTCCACAAAATGACAGTATTAACCCGCCAAACCCAAGAAACTCCTAATCTCCGTAGCTGTAGTGGGTCTAGGCCAATCCTTGACTGACTCTATCTTCTTAGGATCAATCGGAATACCATCAGCTGATATGATATGACCCAAGAAGGCTATAAAATCTAACCAGAACTCACATTTTGAAAACTTGGCATACAACTGATTATGTCTCAAAGTCTGGAGTGCTATACGAAGGTGCTGCTCATGCTCTTCCCGACTGCGGGAGTATATAAGAATGTCATCAACGAACACGATCACTAAAGAGTCCAGATGGGGCTTGAAAACCCGATTCATCAAATCCATAAATGTTGTTGAAGCATTAGTCAACCCAAAAGACATAACCAAAAATTCGTAGTGCCCATACCTCGTTCGAAAGGCTGTCTTAGGAATATCGAACGCCCTAATCTTCAGCTGATGATAGCCCGACCTCAAATCAATTTTCAAAAATACCTTAGCTCCCTGAAGCTGATCAAATAGGTCATCAATTCTCGGCAATGGATACTTATTTTTAATAGTAACTTTATTCAGTTTTCGGTAATCTATACACATCCTCATCAACCCATCTTTATTCTTTACAAACAAAACTAGTGCACCCCAAGGCGAGACACTAGGTCTGATGAAACCCTTATCTAGCAAATCTTCCAACTGCTCCTTCAACTCTTTCAATTCTGGTGGGGCCATCCGATATGGAGGAATGGAAATGGGCTGAGTGCCCGGAGCCACATCAATACAGAAATCAATATTCCTGTCGGGTGGCATCCCTGGTAGTTCTGCAGGAAATACCTCAAGAAACCCATGAACTATAAGAACTGACTCTATGGAAGAAACCTCGGCATCGAAATCATAAATATGTGCCAAATAAGCCAAACACCCTTTCTTCACCATGCGGCGAGCCTTAGCATATGAAATTACCCTGCTGGGAGAATGACCAGGAGTCCTTTTCCATTCTAATCGAGGCAACCCCAGCAATGCTAAAGTAACTATCTTGGCGTGACAGTCCAAGATGGCATAATAGGGCGACAGCCAATCCATGCCCAATATAACATCAAAATCAACCATGTCTAGAAGTAAAAGATCCATATTAGTTTCAAGACTTTCAATGACTACCACGCACGAACGATACACACGATCTACCACAATAGCATCCCCCACTGGTGAAGACACATAAACGGGAACACTCAAGTGATCACGGGGCACATTCAAATACGAGGCAAAATAGGATGAAACATACGAATAAGTAGACCCCGGATCAAACAAAACTGAAGCAGCTCTATCACAAACTGAGATTATAGCTATAATAACAGCGTCGGAGGACCCTGCCTCAGGCCTGGCTGGAAATTCATATAATCGGGGATAGGCCCCGCCACCCTAAACCACACCTCTAGGAGGACCTCCTCCTCTAGCGGGCTGACCTTCACCTCTAGCTATCTGTCCTCCACCTCTAACATTCTGGCCTCTACATATAACTACCTGACACTTACCCTTTGCTGGCTGGGCAGGTGGTGCCAGAACTATGGCAAGAGAACCCTGGTACCGATGTTGATTACCCAAAAACTTCAGAAAAGCTCTCCGAATATGCCTATATTCACCACACTCAAAACATCCCTCCTGATATGAGGACTGACCCTGACGAACCGGCTGACCACGATAATAACTCTGTAGAGGAGGTGCTCTAATAGAAGCTGAAGGAGAACTGTAGAATGGCTGAGCGAAAGGAGTCACATAAGAACCACGACCTCCTGAAGTACCATGTGAAGCATGTAGTGCTGAATGAAACGGCCTGGAAGAATGGCCTCTGCTAAATGAAGTCCCGCCTCCAAATGAGGCACCACTGAAACCACCGGAATGGCGAGGTCTCTTGTCTGACCCTGCCGCGCCCTCCTCTTTCCTCGCACGAGTTAGGTACGCGGAGATCGGGTTTCATGACATTCTGGACAACTCCTTAAAGAAAAGGTTTAAGGAAGCGTCGCCACCTAACGATTTTTATGGTGCGTTAGGGAAGCTAGAGTAAATAACTCATGAACTAGTTTGCGTTACCAGAGATTGGGTAAGGGATTGAAATTATCCCAAGGGGAAGGTGTTAGGCACCCCTCAATATCCACAATTGTGGGTCCCAGCCAAGAAGTTTTGTGAATTCGGACGGTGAACAAGTAGCAAGTAAGGTTCATATAAGAGGGGATTTCAAACAACTATGAAAATATTTAAAGGTTTTGGGAAACATTAGAATAAACATTTGAAAAGAACTGTCCTAGGTTTAAAGTAATACAGATCACATCAATGCAATACCCGGTATGTCACGCCTCGAAGAGGGGCTACACGTGGTATTAGTGCACCGGTCATCATATCCATATTCTACCCTTCCCGCCCCGTTAAGGTATTTAAAATGCGTGTGTCGGTCACGAAGCTTATTGCGTGCTATTACCCGTCCCATTCTATAAGTCCTGGAGGGTATTTAGGACTACTAATCCTACAAGGTGAGTACTAGGCTGAACCCCTAGGTTTAAAGGGATAAAATTCTAAGCGACATGCATAACAACAAATAGGACTACAGATATGGGAACACATAAGGGCAAATAATGGCTCACAGATCCCTCCACAAGTAAACACGTAAATAACACGTCTCAAACACAATCGAGGTCTCAAAGTCAGGATTTAAAATAGGAGTTTTTGAGTTGGAAATCAGTATGGTTTCAGCAGTTTAGAAAAGGGAATGCCTTTTTTGAAAACTTAGTAATAAAGCAGGACGTCCAGTTAAAACAGAGCAGTTTAAAGGAGAGGAATTGATTAGAAATCCAGAAATTTAAAGACAGTATCACAATTTAAAAGTGCATAGGAGTTTCGATGAAGACCTTAGTAAAGCAAATGAAGAACTTTTAGAAAATTTCAGTAAAGCATGATTTAGAATGACAGAGTGATTCAAAGGAGCAAGTGACCTTTGGAAGATCCAATAGTTTAAAGTAGAGTAGGAGTCAGTAGTTTAAGGAAGACTTTAGTAAAAGGAGAGTAAGTAAACGTTTTCATGAAACAATATCTTTAAAAATATAGAGCAGGTATTCAATTGAACGGAATGATATTTTTTTGCAAAGAGTGAAACTGCCTCTGAAACCCAGTAATTCGAAAACACCCAGAGTAGTAATCTAATAACTTAGTTAAAGAGGAAATGAATGCATGATTTCCAGAATCACTATTTGAAAATAGTAGAGTAGGAGTTTTTAGGAAATAGGGTGAGCTTCAGAAAGATATAAAACATGAATGAAAAGCATCAAAGTTTAAGAATTTCAAAAAGGGACTGATTGGTTCCAATACCAGCTAAGTGAAACACGATTAGGTTTTGGTTTTAATAATGTATTAGGCCTAGAGTTTGCCTAGGCGTTCGTATACACTGCCTATTTGTTTAAAGGTGAGCATGCAGACTTCAGTTCCAATTTTAAGAGAGGTGATGATATGTTTGCAGATCGTTTCAACCAATTGACCACATTTTAGCGAGGTTAAGCATGTTGATTAGGTGTTCAACAACTATAATTCAAAACCAATATGAAGTCCTAAATAGCAGAATATCTAATGCACATAAGTAAAAATCCTATAGGCAGGTTTTCTACATGCAATGCTTATGAAGATGCAGCAGTAGAATGTCATGACAGTTCCATTACTTGTTGTAGTTATTAACTGTGAACAGGGCTTATAAAATGACAGGAACATAATAGACATGCTGAAATAATGAACCTAAACATGATTTCTATTGCATGATATGCATGTCCTAAACAGGATACAATTGCACACATAGTAAATAAATCTTATAGTCATGATTTCTACCCGTTACTAAACTAAACATGCATAACCCCTTCCCATATCCACTATCCAGCCCCAATTATTCGTTTACAAATTATTACAAACCAAGAATAATAAATTACATCACTTAAAGGAAAATAAGAAGCTAATTCTATAGGGACCCTTCAATCTGGCCCATATCTCCCAACCTCAATCCTTTCGAGTTTCACAGCCTTTCATTGTCCGGGTGCGGCAAAGCTCCCTAAGAACCTCGTGGGTCCCTGGACAATACCAGCACCCAGACATATTTGCCTAAGTTGAGCATGTGCAGTGTGGAATCACCAACCTCAGTACGTCAAAGTTCAGAGGGAACTCAAGAGGTTCCCTAGGAAATGCTTACACTGAGGGGGTGGAACTTAAGTTTCTAGGAATAGTGTGAAGTGCTAGGAGTGAGTTTAAAAGAGGCACAGAGGTTTTGGAAAAAGAGTTCAATTGAAAAACTACAACTCAAGAATAATTTTGAAACATAAAAAAAGCTTTCGAAAACAGTAGTAAGAACAGAGAAGAATAGATCACAACAAGTTCAGCAATACAAGGACAATGAGGATTGGGGACAAATAAGCCACATAATAATCAGGAAGAGATACATAGATTTAGTAAAATGGCAGACATAGTTGCATAAATTAGGGGACAGATAAGCCATACAATAATCAGGAAGAGATACATAGTTGCACAAATCAGAGATGTTCAGGGGATCAGGGGGACAGTAGAGTTAAACTAAACATGATATTTAACAGCCTAAAAGATGCATATAGGAATAGACTGAACATGTATAAGCATTATTGACTCAGCCAGAGCATGTAAGTCTTAGAGATATAAAACATGGTAAGTACTAATAGATAAACAAGAGATTAATTGATGTTGAACAGCAGAAGCACAAGTAGAAGACAATTAGGAATATGATAAACTGAAGCAATAAAAAAACACATTGGTTTGGAGCTTGAATCTTAATTAGAACATATCAGTGAGAAACGAATAAGCAGAATGAAAGAGCAAAATGAGCACAATGGTTAGCCTTGGCTTATAGCCGGCTAACAGTAACCAAGAGCAAAAGAGAACAGTAGTAGAGCAAAGTGTTTTGTAAGAGAGAGTAAGTTCTTAACACAAGTCTCTGTGTGTTCGAGAAGCTTAGAACAGTGTTATTGTTCGTTGTTTGTTTAATGAAAGAGCATGAGTACTTATAGTTGAAAATAGGTGATCAAATAAGGTAAGAATCACAAATGCATGGTAATAAGAGAAGGAAGAATCCAATCAGTGTAAGAAGAATACACGGTTCCCTTGAATTATGGGATTCAAACTCAGAAATGGTAAAGACATGCAGCCACATAAGGTAAATAAAAATCAGTAAAAGGTTTTAATAAGGAAGGAATCCAGGTCAGTTAAGTAACAGGGGACTCGAAATTAATCAACCAAAGAATCAACATATTCATTCCCTTAAATCAAGGGATTCAAATTCAAACGGTAACACATATAGGTAAGGTAAAAGATCAGTCAAGACTCAATGTAAAGAATTAGGTTCACTAAGCAATAGAGTAGACAATTAAGACCAAGTTCAGAGATGCCAATCAAAGAGTAATTTATTGAAGTCAATCAATCTAAACAAACGTGTAGCACTAATCAAAACAGGGAAATCAGCATTAGTTAGAAGGGAATTACTAAACCCTACTTCAATCATATAAATAAAGAAGGCAAACAGTCATAGCAACAGGAAGGCTTAGCAATACTGATAGTAAGAGGCCAGATATAAACACACATATGAACACAATCACCCAGAGATGCCACAAACAAACTAAAGAATCATTCGAAGCATGATAATCACAGAAAAACTCTAGCAAGAATCGAGTAGTCAAGCCAACATGAAGAAGCAAACATAGAAGTCTAAGAAATTAGGGCCTTTAACACAGGCGAGTTAAAAGCAGTAAGAACATAGAATCAGTAGATATGCAAAGGGAAAGTTCAAACAAACAGAGGAAATCAGTTTAAACCAGTATAGGAAAGCTTAGAGGAAACCCTGATTTTAAAAAGTACGCAAAAATGATTCAAAACTGATAGATCTTAAAGATCGAGTTAACAATAGTGTAAAACATAAAGGAATAAGCTTAAAATTTCTAAAAATAACAGAGATTTAAAAGGTTTAGGTCAAAACTAGGGTTTCATAAGAAACCAGAGAAAAGTAGGAGAACCTGTCGTAAAACTCAGGGATAGTGGTGGTTATGGTATGATAGTGTCAAAACCCCACCGGAGAGGCCGGAAACAACCCAAGCAGGAGCTCCAGTAGTGGGTTGGACAGGGTTGAAACCTTCGAAAGCTCCAGAGATGAAGTGAACCGGAGAGGGGAGGCCTCAAGGCGGCTGGTAATCGAAAGGACGGTGGTCGGAGGTGGCCGGAGAGGAGATAAGCTTCATCAGAGAAGGAGGTGAACCTGAAGGTTCTAAAGAGAAGGGAGAGGGAAAGAGACGAGAAGAGAGATAGAGTCAGTCTCGAAGACTGAGGGGTCGGGGAGGGGTCGTTTGGGTTCATTAAGGTAAGAAACAATCTGGGTCGTTTAGATCATTTGATCAACGGCTCAGATTTAATCAGGGGTTGGGGCGGGTTAAATTTTGGATTGGGTTGGATCAAATTTGGGTTATGGGTTTGGGTAAATTGGGTTTGAATATTGGGTTGAAATGTGGCTAAAATAAAAATAGATGTGGCTATATGTTAAATACCCGTAAAAGTAGATAATTAATTAGTTTAAAATAGCTAATAATCGTAGAAACACGCAATTGCGTAAAAATAGGTAAAATCACAGCAATTAACTAATATTAGGTGTGAAGTGCATAAATTTTGAATTAAAATAATACAAAATGTCCAATTGGGCGATAATTATAAAATTACTATAATTGAAATTAAATAAAACCCAATTGGCCAATTTGTGAAATAATTGAATTTTAATGGATAAAAAGGATTATAAATAACATACTGAGCTAGGAAATATTTTGACATTATTTATAGCATAATTTATGAATTATTTGAATATGAAATATTAAAAAAAATAGGAAAATAATTTAATAAAAATATGGAAAAATAGGAAACAATACTCATCATTACAAAGAGTAATTTAGAAAGCTTATATGCAAGTTTGCAAATAATTTGAGAAAAAATTGGGTATCAACAGCAGCCCTTCTTTACCCGGAAAGGATGAAGGAGTTGTCGGGTAAACATATGATGGCAAATTTGACCGAAATGAAACTGTGGGATAGAATTCGGCCGCACCCCGGCTTCTGAGCTGCCTACATATCCCTGGTTTTACAAGAATCAGGTCGTATGTAGTTCAGGAATCATCGGCGAAATATATCGGTGATGTTTCACAAGAACGGACGCAAGGTGCGAGGTAAGGTAACATTTGAAGGTCTTACGGGGTTGTATCGGGGAACTGGAGCGGTCTGCCCCTGCCTGGTGGCTGTTCCAACTGGATTACCTACAAATAAATGACAAGCCTATATCGTGCGTAATATAAACATGATGCAAGTTCCCGTTGGACTATGAATTGTCTTTGGAAATTTTTGGATGATGTCCTGGGCCATGAATCGCTTGGTGCGGGATTCGCAGGCTATGAAATGATGTTCTCGGGCCAGGAAGATGGTGCCTCTGTGATACGCTCAATTTACACCTTAAAAGAGTGCAAGCGATCGTTGTCAAATATAGTAACCCA